>ML833351.1:0-18658 GCA_009831015.1 Picea engelmannii
CTTTGTGCATCATAATGTGTATGTAAGGCTCTGTGCTCAGTAGAGAAGTTGGCTTTGTGCCTTGACCTAGTTTTGGGAAGGAGGATCTTGTGCTTACTGCACAGATCTCCTGTCTGATGCAAAGCTTGGCTATGTGGCTTAGTGCACAAGAGTGGATGAATGTAAGAGATTGAAGAATAATAAAGAAGACGAAGCAGTTGGTGGATGTAGCCCCACACTGGGGTGAACCACATATATCTTGTGTCTTTGGTTTTCTTTGTGCTTTGTTGGTTATGTTATGAATCTGCTCAGTGTTTTTCTTATTATGTATGTTAAATAGATCTGTTGATGCCCAGTGCTTAGTTGTGTTAAGAATGAATGAATGTTAGATCTAACTTAGTGTTATGTGATAAATGATTGAAGTGTTAATCTTTATTGTTACTGCACCGATCTATCTTAGGGTTTTCTCTGTGATGTTAATGAAGCTAATGAACTAATGCATATCACCTTCTAAGTGTTGCTAGAATACTCTGCAAAGTGTTATTATCACATATCTATGTCCCAGCTTGGTTATAGACACTTGAGTCATGTAACCCCCCCTGCTTCTACCTCAGGTGAGACTTTGCCTACTTCGTTGGTGTTGCCGAAAGGGCCAGTAGTTAGGGTTTTTTTGGTGCATTGTTGAAGCGTTGAACCTTGGGTCTACCCGTGTGCCAAAAAATGGTTCTATTGTTGGGACCTGAAACTGTGATTACTGGGAATTGAAGTAAAGAAAATAGAAGCTTTGTGCATAGATTTGTTGTTGTAGTGCGCAATACTCTACTTGACTTGCGAAGCTCTGTACTAAGAAGGAACCCGATCTGAAGAAAAGAGGTAAGATCTTAAAAGAGGTAAAGCTATGTGCTTTGATAAGAGTAAGATAAGTGAAATTTTTTGTTTCGAAAGCATGAATTTAAGTATGTTTAATAGATTATGTCCTAGTCTGAAAGCTAGGGCACAGTTGGAAGAAAGACTTGATCTAAGTAAAGCTAATATAAATGAAGAAATATATGTTATTCCTATGCATAGAAAGAATTTTTGGACTAATAAGTGGATGCAGGAACCTAGAAGGAATTTTTGCAGATTGCACGTCCAACACTATGATCCCAGTGCATAGTACATGAGAAGTTGGGGAACATACAAGAGGAATAAAGGATTGACATTGTGTTATAACTGCCGAAGACCGGGACATCTAGCTAAGGAATGCCCTAATGCAGGTTCTATTTGTCTTTGTTATAAAATTGTTGAACATGAGGTTGAGGATTGTCCAAGGATGATTGCTAAAGTTGAAAGGATGAACATGAGATAAGAAAACTATGAAGGAATTCAAGAGACTAAGAGAATGTTAGAGAATCATAAAGAGAAAGAATAAGAGAAAGCTCAGATTATGTTATCACAATTGAAAGCAACGATGAATAATCACAAAGATGTCAACTTACCAGAGGTCTTGAAAGTAAAACAACGCATAAGTACAAGAATACGAGACTTCAACATAGACTGCGTCTTGGATGAGGAAACACAAGTAAATATTATGAAAAAAGGCACTTGGGAAATTTTGGGAAAGCCTACTATGGTACCTTCACTGGGAAGGATAGGCTTGTTTAAGGGAAAGATGATAACCTTATGTGGAAGAGTTACAACTTACTAATGCACCTGTTATTATCCATGGAACATCGACGGAAGAGAAATTTGAAGTCATTAACTTTGTTGAGAACAACGCCCCTTTCCCAATTTTGTAAGGAAAGACTTGGATTGAAAAGGATCAAATCAAAAGGAAAGCAGAGGAAGAAGCTACAGAAAAGAAAAATCAAGAACTAAGGGATTTCATAGCTAGAAAAGTAGATCGACTAATAGAAGAATGGGAAGATAAGTCGAAGCAACAAAAGGCAAGAGAATTAACTGTTGAGGTTGAAAGAACGCAAGAAAATTTGAAGGACCTATCTATGCAAGAAAGCAGAATACCCACCCTGGAATTAATAAGAGAAGGGGTATTAACTTCGAACCCTTTGAGAACACATAAGCAATGTGAAGTCATCACGCTAGGAGAAGATAAGAATAAGAATGGAAAGAGGATTCCAGAAACTGTTAGAGAGACTCAGATTATAGGGAAGAAGGCAAGGAAGATCAATAAAAATAAATCCAAGTTAGAAAATCTACAAGAAGCTACAGAGAACAGATGGAAGACTTCATAAACTGGAACCTTGCAGGAGGCAGGTTTGCAGGATTTGAACCTCGTCGAAACAACAGGACCGCGCAGAATGGGACTTCACCCTGGCGAATCTATATGACCGTTGGAGGCACCCCGCCCGTTAGAAAGACGCTCTGGAACGACTAGAAAATGCATTTATGGGCAGATGGACCGCTTTGGGACATTGAGACTGCGCCATAATGGACAGATTCACATTGATGGAATCATTCCTGCCCGTTGGAAGAATCTGTTACGACGCTCGCTTATATAACCCCTTCGGACGCTACATCGGGACCACTTTTTTCCACTCGTGATCAACTGAGCTAACAGAGAATTGATTGTGTGTTGAGTTGTGCTATCAGAAAATAAATGTCGTTGTCCATTTGTCTACTTATCTGTTTGCCTACCTCGACCTGCCTGTTTAGCAGTGAGAATGTTGGGCGAACCCACTGAGTTAGAGAAGTTCATTGAGGAGGTTCTTAAGAAGTTCATGGTTGATAGAGCTATGTCTGAAGGAGTACATGCATCGTCGACCAGGGGACTACAAGCTTCCCCTTCGATTGGATGACATTCTGGCCTTGTCAACCCCGTGATTGAGCAACGAAGTAAGCATTGTGACGATCTGGCTAATGTGAAGCAGATCCCGTCAATCTTAACAGAGTACATTCCACCGTTATCTGACGCGGTTAACCGCGACAATATCCCACACGAATATGAGTACACCTTGATCACCGCGTACATCCCGAAAGGAATACGCGTAGTTGGGAGTCAGTTAGGACATCTCCCACTACTGAAGAACGACGACTTCAACCTTGGAGATAGAAAGAACTATGCTATGCTTGCACCCCATAGATATTTGATGAAGACAACTAGGAAGAAGCCTCGCTTGGTCTCCCAGGCACGGATTAAGGAGTTCACACAGTCCACGATACTAAATGTGATGAATATTCCCCATTTTGGTCGTCACTAGGAGGTTAACGCTTGTGTTAAATTCCTCTTGTCATGCTACCATGGAGGATACTTGTGGCTCAACTGGAAGGTTACTGTGGATCCGACGATGATCCACCTTATTACAGGATTAAGCATGCAGGGACCTGACCCTCATCAATTTTACCCAGGGAAGGCCTAAGATCGCTCCCTGGCACAGTGCATCAAGGAAGCTTATGGCGAAGTTGAAAGGGGAAAGTGAGGCTACAAGGTAGCCTTTATCCAAGATGGCGCAATGCGCCTCGCTTTCCAACTCATAGCTAGCAAGCTCATAAGAAAGAAATTCCCCACATAGGTCACCGGGTTTGTGGTGGACCTCGCAAGAAAATGTGTGGAGGGCATGCAGATGAATTGGGTGAGTTAACTTGTCAATGAACACGAGAAAGACTGTCGCGAAGCTCATGATCAGGGATACGAGTTCCACTTTAGTTGGTTGTTCGTGTTGATTGCATTTGTCGCTTGGAAAATGCCTGAAGGAGACACCTTCCTAGAGATCGAACCATCGAAGTCGTTAGCCGCTAGGTTCTCTACCTTGTGGTACACCAACGACATGTCGAAGTAATGGCAGTTAAACGTTGTGTTCCATGTGTATTATTAACAACTGAAGGTTTACATTGAAGCATTTCCGCGCACCTTGCACCAGTACAGACCACTAACAAAGTTCCACACAGATCGACATTTTATCTATATCACTACACACAGAGATGAGAGCAAGGAAGAGTTACAATCATATTACAAATTGACAGATGAGGACATGGAGAAGATCACCAAGGAATGACCATAGGAGTTCCTTGTATTGGTCGATGATGCAGAAATCTATGACACTGACATCATAGGAAGACCCTTGGCCACCCGGGTCGAGCATGTTGGACAGTCTAGCAGGACGAAGTAGAAGAAGAAGCAGGAAGACATCCAGAATATAGAGACCGATGAGGAGGATAATGCCTATGAAGAAAACGGATCTGGCTCTCCCGTAGGAGGAGGAGGAGGAGAATACCAAGAAGATAGATAGGGAGGAGGGGATGAAGGAGAAAATCAAGGAGAAGGAGAAGCTACATCGTTGAAAGATCCCCCTACTAAAACACCATAGAAGAGGAAGGTTTCACCACAAAAACCTTCAGCAAGAAAGAAGACATGTGCCAGCAAGCCCCAATTAAAGGCCACGCTCATGGAGGATGATATCAACTTGGGTTATAGAGCCATGGAGGATGCTTCAGAGGATATCTTGCAAATATATGGAGCGAAGTAGGAGGAGTTGTATGAAAGGGTCGAGAAGGAACTGAAGGACATACAACAAGCTATTTAATTGATCCGCATAGTACCTACTGCGCCTTCTTCGTCACAAGTTGCAGAATTGGGGGATGAACCAGCCCAATTGAGAAGACTAGCAAATGCGATAGAGGTTCGACTTCATAGAATCCAAGAAGAAAAGGAGAAGGCTACAGTAGCCTTGAAACAAGAAAAAGATGAAGTCTTAGAGAAATTACGCATAGTGCGGTATTGTGTAACCGCTTATGAGAATGAAAAAGAAGAGTTTCAGGTGATGGTCCAGGAGGAAAAAGTCAAGCTACAAAAGAGAATAGGAGCAGTTGCTCGCATAACGGGGCATGGTTAAGGAAGTTGTTAGTAAAGCACTTCGCTCTGTGTCAGGCTTGGCACAGGAGGACCATGAGTCAGTCGAGGTTCAAGTGGTGAAGCTTGTTGAGGCCATTCAACAGCTTCAAGCGAGGATAATAGAGTTGGAGGTCCAAGCAGTACCAACCACCCCACAGGAAGTGCACGATCAAAGGGAGGAAGCCGCTAAGAACGCAATAGTAAGGATCAAAGAACTCTCTTTAGAATGCAAACAACTGAGCGATAGAAACGCGTAGACTTATGAACGCCTCGCAGAATATCCAGAGCTAAGGAAATTGGAAGCACAGTTACAAGAGGCGCAACAACATGCCTTTTTTGTGTAGGCGCAGATGAAGCTGCTCACCGAAGTTGAAAGAATGAAGAGGTCTCAGGAACAGTGCGTGGTACAACAACAGATCAATGCCATCCAGGGCAAAGTAATGGAAGTCACGCAAAAACTACAAACTGTGCAGAATGAAGCCTTCAAGGTGTTTGAAGAAATTGAAGGATAAGGCTCGCAATTGGACCAAGTGGTTGCGACAACAAAACAACACCTGGAAGGGCCTGTTACAAAGCAAATGATCCAAGAGCTCGCTGAGCAGGAGGCTCAAGTGAAGCAGCAAGTCGAGCTAGCTCTAGTGAATCTCAAGGCCTTCGAAGTGGCATTGACCAGACCTGAGTGACTCGAGATGAGTCACAGTTGAGTGTCGGGGGCCTGTTGGCCCTCAAACAAGTTTTGAGGAAACCTTGGTAAGGTTTGGACCACTTTTGAACTTCGACAGGTTGGTCGAAGATGGAGCGCCAAGGCGGAGCTGAGATCGTGGATATCACTTGTTTTGTGGGCTATGTGGACCCAACAAGGGGTTCTTTAGGGTTTTTTAATGGCTTATGGGATGTCAGCCCATGGGTTTACCCATGTTTAGGCATTTTTGTAAGGAATTGTAAAAGTATAAATAAGTAAGATTGTAAGGTAGAAAAGGGAGAAGTGATGTAAGAACAAAGTCTTGGTAGCTAAGTGCAAGTAGTTCTGAGTTGCTTTGTGCATTAGAATGTGTATGTAAGGCTTTGTGCTCAGTAGAGAAGTTGGCTTTGTGCCTTGACCTAATTTTTGGAAGGAGGATCTAGTGCTTAGTGCGCAGATCTCATGTCCGATGCAAAGATTGGCTCTGTGGCTTAGTGCACAGGAGTGGATGAATGTAAGAGATTGAAGAATAATAAAGAAGATGAGGCAGTTGGTGGACGTAGCCCGATACTGGGGTGAACCACCTATATCTTGTGTCTTTGTTTTTCTTTGTTCTTTGTTGGTTATGTTATGAATCTGCTCAGTGTTTTTCTTATTATGTATGCTATATAGATTTCTTGATGCTCAATGCTTAGTTGTGTTGAGAATGAATGAATGTTAGATCTAACTCAGTGTTATGTGCTAAATGATTGAAGTGTTAATCTTTATTGTTACTGCGTCGATCTATCTTAGGGTTTGCTCTGTGATGTTAATGAAGCTAATGAACTAATGCATATCACCTTATAAGTGTTGCTATAATACTCTACAAAGTGTTATTATCACAGATCTATGTCCCAGCTTGGTTACAAAAACCTGAGTCCTGTAACCCCCCCTGCTTCTACCTCGGGTGAGACTTCGCTTGCTTCGCAGGTGTTGCAGAAAGGGCTGGTAGTTAGGGTTTTGTTAGTGCACTGTTGAAGCGTTGAACCCTGGGTCTGCCCCCATGCCAACATTAACGTAATTAATGAAAATTCAACATGGTATCAAAGCTTGGTTTCCTTCAGAACAGTGTAATCGCTGGAAGGAAAATCATGATATTTACCTTGCCACTGCAGTTTGTCATTGTACCTTGTCGTTGCATGGTTTTATTTTTTCAAGCTAGTTGGAGCACCTTGGACTTTTAGGGTTTGTTGTTGCTTACCATTGTTGCTGGATGGTGCTACGATTTTTGAGGTATGTACTTTTATATGTTAAATTGTATCATTATCTTGAGGGTTTTTTGCATGAGAAGAGACTTTTGTCCAAGTAGCAAATCATAGATCCAGAGGGATCTCAGATCCAGTGCATTCAGAGGAACAATGCACCCTCCAAATTTGATCATTTTGATATGCCTCTAGTTGTTATGGAACCATTGCAATCTTATGTTTTTTATCTATTGGGGTTATGATAATTATACTAACCACTTGATACTAGAGATGAATTTGTTTATCTCCCCTCTAGGAGATATTCTTGTTTTATTGTTTGTTCAGGGTAGGTTTTATTGTTAAATTCCATGGAGGTTTCGATGGAAATGTTGTTGTTCTTGTTTTCTTGTTTTGGGAAGGTTACCTCGGAGGCATGTCACTAGTGATATCTCTAAAAGAGAGCTGTAGTGACGGTTTCAAAAGGAAACTTATTATATGGTATCTAGTTTGAGACATGAAGCAGTCTGACTAGACAAGGAGTTTGTACAGATTGATAGTTTGACCAGTTCTTGGTGTATGATTCTATCAGTCTGAGTGAGTCATGGCATAGGAGACTTTATCACTTGTATTATAGAGTTGTTCCTGCTCTAGGAAATATGGTGACAAGTCTTCCAAATCTTCGTATTGAGCATGATGGCATCTGCAGAGGTTTTGGTCTTAACACAAATGCCAAGGGATATTTTCCAAGCAGTGAGGCTCCAACACATATCCACAGATGAGAAGACAATCGAAATTTTCACCAAGCCTCTGTCAAAGACAAGATTTTTATGGATGAAAATGTTTCCCTTGGGGAGGGTTGATGATTGCAGCATTAGGAAGACATTCCAATATTGATCATATAGACTTGATCATGTGGGAATGGCCGCAATGTAATCTTTTGATTAAATGGATATTCAATTTGTTTCTAGATCTCCAGGAGGAAAGTATCAGGCAGACATTCCATGATTGGTCAAATGGACTTCACCATGTGGAAATGATCCCAGGGTAGTCTTCGATGGACTGAAGGCTTCAGACCCTGGTATAGTCTTCAACAGACTGAAGACTCGAGACTCGATGTAGTCTTCGATGGACTGAAGATATGTACTTCTCGATGGATGGAGGATTTCCTCCAGTGTGCGTGACTTGCATCGGGCGTCATTCTCTTAGAGAACACTCACTTACAAGTGTATACTTGTAGAGGAGAGTAGCCCCGATAAGCATCGTGCCAACCCTTCTCCCAGTATTGGGATGTATACCAGGGGAGATAGGGAACATCTACACCTAGAGTAGATGTTCCCCGACGTAGTCTTCAATGGAATAAAGACTCGAGGTGCAATTCCATGTGTCCAATAGCATCGAGATAAATACATTCACGGAATGATCCTATGGGAATATGTACATTCCAGGACTGACTTGATCATTCCAAGAATGCTCATGATCATGTGGGATTGTGGACATTCCAGGATCAATCATGATAATTTTATCATGAGGTGAATGTGGCTCTGATGTGGTCTTGATTCTTGTCATGGGACAAGAATGACTCGAGATGCTAGACACAAGGTTGTGGAGATGGATCATCAATATAGCTAATGAGGCTCATGGAGAAATTTTTCTATGACAAAAGAATACCAAGAAAAATACAAGATATGCTTGGAGAATTCCTTCCTCGTTGAGAAGGAGTATTTATGGTTTCAACTGGGTGAGACATTCTTCTATGACAATACTCTTCGATGGAATGATTTGAGTATGACATTTATCAATGGACTTATACGTTGTACTGGGTTGGTGCCCAAGGTCCCTTGGGAGTAGACCATGTGGACACGTCCATTGGGAGTATACCAAGTGGACACATCATGGGAGAGTAGGTCCTTGACAATGAAATATGGACGAGTAGCTCATAGTGCCACACTATGGGCAAGTAGGTCCTAGTGCCACATTACGGGCGAGTAGGTCCTAGTGTATTCCAGTGGTGATGAGGCCTTAGAAAAGGTCAACATTGGGTGTATCCATGTGAGACGTGATGATGCTACCAGTAGCATGGTTTGCATGACCATGACATGGTCTGTGTGACCATGGCATGGTTGAAGGACTATGGAATAGCCTGTGAGGCTATGAGGACCAGAGGGCTAAGAGGGAGTGTTGATGTTTCAGGTAGCTATGGGAGGTATTCACCTTCGAGATAACCTTTCTTATACATGAAGTTTACAAGACGTTAAAGGAAAACCATTGGAAGTCAAAGAAGATCCTAGAAGAGAAGTCGGCCTCACAAAAAATAATAAAGAATAATTATAATGCTCCAGAAGTAAATTCGGCTCTAGAAGAAAAATATCAATAGAAAATATATTTTCCAGAATGTCAGGACATCCCTGCTAGAAAAGTCACTGGAAAGATTAGTATAAATAAGAGTGGCATCTTCCTCATTTGGCACACTCTCATGGAGATATCACACAAGTTTGGTGGAGAGTTGCAATTGCAGAAGGAAGGAAGTAGGGTGCATCTTGGTTTGGGTTTCCTCATACCTCTCTCTAGGGTTTGTCTTTTGTGATACACATAGTGAAGGTCAGCCACTCTAGCACTCTGACTAGAGTGAGTTGAAGTTGCATTGTTGGTTATATCTTGGTGGTGCACTAGTGGAGGCTAGACACCCTAGTGCTCTGGCTAGGGTGTGCTACATATATGTTGTTGAGTTATCTTCTTTGTGGTTTTCTCTAGTAGATAGATCTTGTTCTTGGTTATTTTTTCTTGGAAAGGATATTCTCTATAAGAAGGTTGTTGGGTTTTTCTCCCCTTGTGTAAAAGTATTTCTCAGGATGCATATGTTATGCTCAGAGGTGGCACGAGTAGGTGCCTATGGTTGAGTGGTGATGGTGCAACATCTCCTATGGAGAAATGAGCACACAAAAGAAGTTTACATTTCTATGGTAAATCTAATGTTAACGTAATTAACAAAAAAACAACATGGTATCAGAGCTTGGTTTCCTTCATAACAGTGTAATTGCTGGAAGGAATATCGTGAGATTTACCTTGCCACTGTATTTTTCCGTTGTACCATATTGGAGTACCTTGTCGTTGCACAATTTTATTTTGTCAAGCTAGTTGGAGTACCTTGAAGTTTTAGCGTTTTTTGTTCCTGCTGGATGGTGCTACAATTTTTGAGGTATGTACTTGTATATGTTAAATTGTATCATTATATTGAGGGTGTTTTCCATGAGAAGGGACTTTTTTCCAAGCAGCAAATCATAGATCCAGAGGGATCTCAAATCCAATGCATTCAGAAGAACAACACACCCTCCAGGTTTGATTGTTTTGATATGCCTCTAGCTGTTATGGCACCGTTGTGATCTTATGTTTTTGATCTATTGGAATTATGATCATTATACTAACCACTTAATACTAGAGATGCATTTCTTTATCTCCCCTCTAGGATATATTCTTGTTTTGTTGTCTATTCCAGGAAGGTTATATTGTTAAATTCCATGGAGGTTGCCATGGAAATGTTGTTGTTCTTGTTTTCTTGTTCCAGGAAGGTTACCTCAGAGGCATGTTACTAGTGATAGCTCTAAGAGGGAGCTATAGTGACATTTGCAGAAGGAAACGTATTATATGGTCTCTAGTTTGAGACATGAAGAAGTTTGACCAAACAAAGAGTTTATACAGATTCATAGTTTGACCAGTTCCTGGTGCATGATTCTATCAATCTGAGTAAGTCATGGCATAGGAGACTTGCTCATTTTCATTATAGATCTCTTCTCGCTCTAGGGAAGATGGTGATGAGTCTTCGAAATCTTCGTATTGAGCATGATGGAATCTACATAGGTTGTTCTCTTGGCACGAATGCCAAAGGATTTTTTAAGAGCAGTGAGGCTCCAACACATATCCACAAATGAGCAAGAAATTGACATTTGAACCAATCCTCTGCTAGGGACAATCTTAGCATGAATGAAAATGTTTCCCTCGAGGAGTGTTGATGATTGCATCATCAGGACTGCATTCCAATATTGATCAGATGGACTTGATCATGTGGAAATGGCCTCGATGTAATCTTCGATGGATTGAAGACTCGAGTTGCTCCTAGATCTCTAGGAGGAAAGTATCGGGTAGACATTCCAAGATTGTTTAGATGGACTTCACCATGTGGGAATGATCCCAGGGTAGTCTTCGATGGACTGAAGGGTTGGGACCCTAGTATAGTCTTCGACAGATTGAAGGCTCGAGGCCCGATGTAGTCTTCGATGGACTGAAGCTACATAGTTCTTGATGGTTTGAGGACTTCTCCAGTGTGTGTGACTTGCAACATGTGTCATTCTCTTAGAGAACACTCACTTACAAGTGTATACTTGTAGAGGTGAGTAGCCCTGATAAGCATCGATCCAACCCTTCTCCTAGTGCTGGGATACAAACCATGGGAGATAGGGAACATCTACATATGTAGTAGATGTGATCCAACGTAGTCTTTGATAGAATGAATACTTGAGGTGCAATTCCACATGTCCGATAGCATCGAGCTAAATATATTCATAGAATAATCCTACAAGAATATGTACATTCCGGGACTAATCTTGATCATTTCAAGAATGCGCATGATCATGCAGGAATGTGGAAATTCCAGGATCAATCATGATCATTTGATCATGAGGTGAATGTGGCTCTGATGTTGTCTTGATTCTTGTCATGGGACAAGAATGACCCGAGATGTTAGACACAAGGTTGTGGACATGGATCATAAATATAGCTAATGAGTCTCATGGAGAAACTTTTCTATGACAGAAGAATACCAGGAACAATACAAGATATGCTTGGAGAATTCCTTCCTCGTTGAGAGGGAGTATTGATGGTTGCAACTTCGTGAGACATTCTTCTGTGACGATACTTCTCGATGGACTGAGTTGAGTATGATACTTATCGATGAATTGATAAGGTTTACTAGGTTGGTGCCCAACGTCCCTTGGGAGGATACGATGTGGACATGTCCCTTGGGAGCAGACCAGGTGGACATGTCATGAGTAGGTCCTTAACAAGGCATTACAAACCAGTAGGTTCTAGTGCCACACTACGGGTGAGTAGGTCCTAGCATATTCTAGTGGTGATGAGGCCCTAGAAAAGGTCCACATTGGGTGTATCCATGTGCGACGTGATGATACTACCAGTAGCATGGTCTATGTGACCATGGCATGGTCGGAGGACCATGGAATATCTTGCGAGGCTATGAGGACCAGAGGAAAAACATCATGGAGAATACCTCCATGGATAAGAGGGAGTGTTGATGTGTTTGGTAGCTGCGAGAGGTATTCACGTCCAGGATAACCTTTATTGTAAATGAAGTTGTCAATATATTAAAGGAAAACCATTGGAATTCAAAGAATATCCCAGAAGAGAAGTGGGCCTCACAAAAAATAATAAAGAAGAATCATAATGCTCCATAAGTAAATTAGACTCCAAAAGAAAAAGATAAAAAAAAATATGTTTTCCAGAAAGTCAGGTTGGCCCTGCCAAAAAAGTCACTGAACATATTAGTATAAATAAGAATGACTCCTTCCTCATTTGGCACACTCTCATGGAGGTATAGTGCAAGTTTGGTGGAGAGCTACAACTGCATAATGAAGGAAGTAGGGTGCATCTTGGTTAGTGTTTAATCATACCTCTCGCTAGGGTTTGTCTTTTGTGATGCACATGGTGAAGGTCAACCACTCTAGTGCTCTGGCTAGAGTGAGTTGCAGTTGCATTATTCATTATCTCTTGGTGGTGTGCTAGTGGAGGCTAGACACCTAGGGTGTGCTACATCTATGTTGTTGGGTTATCTACTTTGTGGTTTTCTCTAGTGGATAGAGTTTGTTCTTGGTTATTTTGTCTTGGAAAGTATATTCTCTATAAGAAGGTTGTTGGGTTTTTCTCCCCTTATGTAGAAGCGTTTCCTAATATGTATATGTTATGCTCGAGGGTGGCATGAGTAGGTGCCTATGGTTGGTGACGATGGTGCAACATCGCCTATGGAGAAACGAGCATGCAAAAAAGTTTAAATTTCTATGGTAAATCTAATGTTAACATAATTAACGAAAATTCAACAAGCAAGACTTTAGGCTATTCTTCTCCTTAAATTTTGCACCCAACAATGTACCACTCGGCCTCAAACAGACCTCACACAACCAACAATTACTCAACATTGTTGTAGTAGTCTCCACACCTTCCCTTGGCAGCTACAATACTAGGATTGACCTTAGATGAGAGGGTAAAGACCCACAAATATTTTGGTGGAGTTCCTTTCAAGAATCGCCCCAACTGATAGCTACAACAAGTGTTTTTTGCCTCTGTTCTTCACCCCCTCTTCTACAATATCTCCCTTCTAAAATCAACCATGAATGGGAATAAGCTCGACCCTCTCACAAAAATCATCATAGATTTATGGGTTTCCTCCTCTGCTGGCAATAATATAACCACTAGAAAGTGTCTCAACCTTTAAGAATTTAGCTCCAAACTATAGAAACTATGCCCCCACTATTGATAGAATTTGACCTCCAAAGAAGGGATCGATTTTCCCTCAAACCTCTTTCAAATCTCTCTTAAATCCCTACAAAAAATATGAAATCTTCTTGGCAATGATGAAATATGAATGATTCCCCTTCAAACACCAATTAGGGTTGAATCTTTCACCACTAAAACCGACAACCAAGAAAAGGGCTTCTCAAACCCTAGAATCTTTCTCCAAGATCTCTCCAAAGTTCATTTTCTCAAATGCCAAAATGATAGAATGAGGAGAGACTCCTCATTTTCCTTTTTAATACCCACTTTAGTTTTTTCCCGCTCCTTTATTATTTTATTTAAATAAAGTCACTTTAGTGGGTTTCTCACTTTATAATTTTAAAGTGACTTTTTATTAGCTTAGGACCCATGCCCCCTTTTTCTCCACTTTAACTTTTATAAAGTCTTCCTAGGTGAATCATGTTCCCTAGATATTTATCCTCCTTAGCCCACGAGAACTTTATTAGGCCATTGGAATCCCCCCTTATGACTCCTAAGTGGATGGGAACATTACAAAGAATGAGAATAGATCAAATTCTGGAGGGAGGTCTAAATCCCCTGAAAATTTTATAATGCAATGTTAGAAATGTGGTAAAGTCAGGCATATGAAGAAAGATTATAGGCCTAAAAATATTGATAAAAGTAAGGGATATGGTGATAATCCTTCTATAGAATGAAATATCTACTCATAAGAAGGAGGGGATTGATACTTTTTATCTACAAATACACACTTAGACCATGATGCATGATTGATTGAATTGGGTGCTTCTTTTCATATGACTCCCCACAGGGAATGGTTCTATGAATATGAAAGTATGATGGAGTTCATGTTATCATAAATAGTGAATATGGAATTTATGGAAAAGGAATGATGATCCAGATTGGATCATTATATAATTTTTCATCTATATCAATACTTTATGTGTGGAAAAAATTAGAGGAATAAGCTTGCAAAGCCATTTTAGCAGCCAATCCCAATTTGGAAAATTGGGTCCAAAAAACCATCCGAAATATTTCAAATCTATTTTGAGGCATCAAATGATACTTGTTTGGGTCCAAACTCTACTTTAGATAAATATTCCATGTTCTACACACTGAGACCTTTCCAATGGTGCAAGAATAGCCTTAATCAGAGCTAGTATGCAAAAGTTATGCCTCTCGCAAGTTGACCTATCATGTTGACCACCATAGTACACGAGGATGCCACATCAGCCCCCGTTACTCACGCATATGGGGATATCCATGTGTGTACTTTCAAGAATATTGTAGAAGGTCTAAAACTTTATCACAATTGAGGGTTGAGTAAGTCAAAACCATACCCCTAGATGGATATCGGTCTATGTTAAATATTGGGCTACCATGAGGAGAAGCAATTCCATTCTTTAGCAATGTATCTAGCTCCATAGCCGAGAAAAACATCTGAGAGTGGTATTTTTTTAGCATAACAGAGGAGGAGGAGGATTCTATAACAATCGTTCGGGCCACAATGTCAAAAGGTAACTCCATAACGAGTTCTCATTC
Organism: Picea engelmannii; assembly: GCA_009831015.1. NCBI lineage: Eukaryota > Viridiplantae > Streptophyta > Pinopsida > Pinales > Pinaceae > Picea > Picea engelmannii. Next base: position 14,789 of record ML833351.1, read on the forward strand.
CTTTCTATGTGCATCTTATAACTGAAGCAAAAAGAGTAGAGCATAGGCCTCACCTTCTAGCTAGATTTTTTTCCCATTTTGGGTTTCACAGGTCAAATATTGTGTTCATTTGTGTGGATGGTGTGTATTTTGTGCCTTTTATTTCATTTTTATATTTTAGTTATTCCTTAAATTCAAGCAAAACCAATAATTAACTAATCTGGGATCTAAGGTAATAAACTGCAAAAATATAAGGTTTCAAAATAGTTTAAGATCTGTTGGGACAAATTGTTCTAGTGGAATATCCACAACAATTTACAAATCATATGTTATTAGAGTAGTTTTCTTTGGGGTGTTTGTGGGAAGTTGAAGGGATCTAGGAATTGGTTTAAGAAAAAAATTGCATAACCCTAGCCACGAATAACAAGTCAATTCATAATAACCCTTGAGATCCGATAGAGGAGAGATTTTCAAGGTTGGAAGAGTAAGTTGTTGACATATCTTTCAATATGTCCCTCCTCATGGTGGCTCTAGCAAGCAATATTCAATTGTTTAGAGAGGATGGAGTCTCTAACTTTGAGATCAAATTAGAAGGGAAATTGGGAAATAATGAAGATCCAGAAAAGGAGTCCAAGAAAGAGCCCGAAAAAGAGCAGCTCAGTTCGAGTGTCATTATCCCTTCACAGTCCCTATTCAATATGGAAGTGAAAGTGGACATAAATCCATAAATTTTTAAAGGATATGCATAATGAATTTGAAATGTCATTACTCAGAGAACTATCCTTCTTTCTGGGTCTTCAGATACGTTAAAGCAACCAAGAAAATTTTATTTCTCTAACTAAGTATATCAAAGAAATGTTAAAGAGGTTCAGAATGGAAGATTTTAAACCAGTTACCACTCCTATGCAAACCAATTGCAAGTTGAGCAAAGATGATGATTCAAAGTCTACAGACTAGAGGAAATACAAGTCAATGATTGGTAGCTTACTATATGTGACAACATACAGACTAGATGTAATGCAGGAAGTTGGATAGGTGGCACGATTTCAAGCAACACCAAAGGAATCACATGTCTTAGCAGTGAAGAAGATTTTCAAATATCTCAAAGGAACAAAAGAGTTTGGACTATGGTATCCAAAAGGAAAGGATCTAACACTTATTTCCTACACAGATGCAGATTGGGAAGGTTACATTGATGACTAACGAAGCACCAGTGGAGCAACGTTCTACTTGGGTGAGTGTTTAGTATCCTGGCTAAGCAAGAAACAATCATCAATGTATTTATCTACAACTGAAGCAGAGCATATTGCAACAACAAGATGTTGTACACATGTTCTATGGATGAAACAAACTCTGATAGATATACAGGTTGAGTATGATGAGCCCATTCCAATCTATTTTGATAATACAAGCGCCATTAGTATCTCAAAGAACTCGATGATGCACTCCAAGACGAAGCAAATTCCAATCACATATCACTTTCTATGGGAACAGGTTGTAGAGAAGAACATCGGAGTTGAATATGTGGGCACAAAAGAACAAGTGGTAGATGTCTTTACAAAACCTCTTCCACGGGAAGCCTTTGAGTATCTTCGCCGGAGACTCGGAGTAATTTCTACTCCAAAATGAATGATTTTTAATGCTTATCTTATATGTCTTATATTTACACGAGGAAGCACCATAAAGAGGACATTTCAGGTTGGGAGATCAGTTTCAGGAAGAGTTCATTCAAGGGGAGTATCCCGAAAAACAGTTCAGTTAGGGGGAGCAACCCCGGATGGAAAGATACCTTTGCCATTGATGACAAAGGGGGAGAGATTTATTAGATGGAGGATATAAATTCTTGGAGAAAGAGCATAGAAGAATGGTTCTAGGGGGAGCATGAGTGTGTTAGCGTCAGAAGTCACTCCTAGATTGCTTGCAGGAGCAGAGCGCGACGCCCATCAGTTTTTATGTCATGGTTTAATAAATGGGGTGATCAAATGGGTAAAGACTCAAGAAGATAAAACTTTGACTCAGGAAACTGGGCCTGGTATGTAGAAAACAAGGGAGGTCTTGATCCAACTTCCGTCAGTAAGTTGATTAAAGGGTGGTAGATGGAAGACTTGTGAGAAGGGTGAGCAAGACTGCCTCAGGCAACAGGCCTTCAGAAGCTTGAAGAAGAAAAACTCAGAAGCCAAGATCCTCTTGGTCCAGAGTTTCAAGGAACTGAAGGGTGACTCCACTGGATCCTCCAATTCCAAGCCATTCCAATGCTGAGAAAACACAAGAACTGATTAGAAACGCTGCGACTGTTGCAGTGATCCAACCTACATCATCCTACAACAACGCAACTTGACTGGATCCTCCAATTCCGAGCTGTTCTAACACAGTAAACAAAGAGATGGAAAAAGAAGCTGACATCCATAAAGTAAGAAGTCTCAAATGCCTTATACATTAACTAGAGCAACCAATGCTTCATCAAAACTTTACAATCGAGAGCTTTGCTCAACCATCGATGCTTTACAAAAATACAAAAACTGAGCCTATATACTCAGGAGAATTCACCTAATAGAGGCGTGTTCAGTCATCTGAGGCATGGTGTCCCTTCAGTCGAATTTGGACGGATAACTTTCGTCAGACGCCACCTTAACTGCGCATGGCTCCTACAGGGGAGATGGTTGCGACATTAAAGGCCAACATGGCGTGCGCAGACTTTCTCTGATCAGATGAGGACTAGCCATGACCCTTTGGAGAAAATCAGCGTACAGGACCGTCTCGGGAAGACTGTCTGTCGGAACCCCCATACCTCGCATTCAATAAGTGAGTTGAGGCTTCAACTAACTATGTTCACCTTCATTTAATTCTTTAGTGAGGACGAAGATCGAAATCAGGCTGAACTGGTCTTGGCGGACGCGGTATTTTCCTCTGTGGCAAAACCCAACTCTTTGGCACCTTTGCATAACTCCTTTCCTTTCTCAAGTGACCATGGGCTGTGACCCTGTGTTTATTCCCAAAGCGCTTTCGGCGTTCATGAATGGAAGGAGTTAATCCCTGCTTTTTTGAAATCGCGATGGGCGAAACGCTGAGACGGCTCAATCTGGTGCCACGCGTCCTGCTGAGATCTGACGGTCCTCAAAACTTACTTGGTAATATTGTGGGCCCGGGTCCTGGACTCTCCCGGCACCTCGCGCATCGGAATACAACGGAGCTAATCTTTGCGCCCTGAAGTCGCGATAGGCGAAACGACGAGGAAACTAATCGCGCGCCAGGTGTCTCATGTATATGAACAGCTGAGGCTGCTTCGCGTTACTGCAGGCCCGACTTTGGGCGCTTTCGGCGCTTTCGGGGTTCAGGGTTTCAGGATGTAGAACAACATAAAATCCTCACCCATTGAACTCCCGAATGCTGAATCACCGATGCGACTATATCTCGCACCACACGTCTTTGGATGGATGGCTGCTATCTTTCCTTTATGCAATATAGGCGCTATCCATTGCGTCTAATCTCGACGCAACTTCACTGTCTGCGATTTCCCGCCAATCGTTGATCTACTCATATGGATGGATCCGGACTGTTGACACCATAATTTTGCCCGCTCGCTTGATTTTAAGTCCGAAAAGGACCTCTTCCCTGCACTGCGCTTGGGCGCTCCTCGTGCAACCTGCAGACCTGGATGTCCCTATGCCGAAGACAAGAAATGTTGCTAACATTAGGCTCCATGGGGGATAGAGTCGTCCCTCTGATGCTCTAAGAACTCATTCCGCAACTTCAGTGCCTTGCTGTTGGGCTATGGAGTCAGGCTCAAAACATCCCGCTGCTGAAAATACAAGCCAAAAAATAAAAGCAACAAAATAAAGATACATGCTCAAAGGAGCTTATTTATATACAATCCTAAACTAATAAAACACT
>ML833351.1:38685-51523 GCA_009831015.1 Picea engelmannii
AATAGAGCAAAACGCTCAAGGAATGTTGGTTTTCTTGGTTTGGGTTTCCAGGGTAAAATCTCTGTGTACTGTGTGATATCTTTGTCATTTATGTTCTTGATTAAATTCTTCTTCTCCTCTACTAGGTTAGTGTGGAAGTGTCTCTCATTTCCTGACAATATTCTAGTGTTGTCAAAAACTTCTACAGACATAGTGAAGACATATGGTAGAGAAATTTTGCTTCCTATTTGATGCTTGGATTCCATTTTGGCGGGCATTTGATGAAGTTGATTGTATCATTTATATATGTATTCAATATATAAGTACTTTAGCTGAAAAAACCATTGTTCTAAATTTAATAATAATACTAAATTTTATTTAAGAATGTAGTGTGGAATGAGATAAAAATTGTTAAAACCATTTAAAATTCATTAAATAGTAAGAATGGTAAAAAAAATATTTAATGGATGAAGAATTTTATTTATTTCGAATTTAATTATATTCAAATTTACATTTTAAATTTTCTTTTAATCTTTTTTATAAATTTAAAATAAACTTTTCATAAATTTAAGATTAAAATTAAATAATTATAACAATTAAAATTTAATTATATAACACTCGGATGGGGTGTCAACAATTGGGGTGAGGGACACCCACGTGGGGCCTCACACCACTAAGACACCAACTATCAACATGTCATAAATATTGGAGAACATGGAGGGACATTGATTATTGAAAGTTGATGCAAGTTTGGGTTAAGTGAAGTGTGGGTTGGCCTGCGATAGCATAGAAGCATCAGGAAAGGAGGAACAATGATCCCTGATGGGTACCAGGAAAGGACAAATATGTTGATGAGTATGAGCAGGGGGTTAACTGCTCGAGGGTGAAGGACAAGGATTTCAACTCATGGCAGGAAGAGGTGGAGTGGTGATGCTACAAGGGTGACAACGAGGTTTCAAACTACTATAGTGAGTTTAAAAATAAAAGGCTTTGACAACTAGGCATCTGGGCCGCATCTCCACTCAGTGGAATGTTGGTGAAACTTTGAGCAATGGAAACCAGGAGGAGATAGGGAGGGTAAACCTTAGGGGGGATCCCTCACCTTGGTTTTCTCCAACATCCATAGACACAGATGGAATTGGCAGCAGAGTTTCAAATGTTTTCATGTGGGATTCACACCATGCGCTCGCACTCATAGAATCCTTTGGTGGGTGTTGGGTCTCGTGGGTAGGCTAAGATTTGTGCATAGCGAGGTGGCGTATTTCTGGTTCATAGGCACGATGACGAGGCACTACACCAAGGGAAGACATGAGAAGAGTAAGAGGATGTGTGGGGTTGTTAGGTCACCCTCATCATCTGGGTTGGTGGCTCATATCAGAGCAACATGGGTGGCATTGAAGGTGGGGAATAGTTTTCATAACCTCTGCACAAAGTCTAAGAAGAAGGAAGATGAAAAAGTGGAAGTAGTCGCGTGTAGAAAACATATGGAAACCTCAGATGAAGAAATTTTGAACGGGTGAAGGATTGGCTCCCTAACCCTATGTATTCGCGTACTTGAGATACCAAATACTTCGATCTAGCATAAACATACTGGATAGTGAAATCTCTGGTGGGTCAGGTTGTGGAGAGGAAATAGGAGGATAACATGTCCACCCTACATGTCATTTGTATTTTCGAGGGGATGTTTGAGCTCCTGTGCAGATCACAGTTCGATTTCAGTTCAAGGTTGGTCTTGAGCAGGAGCATGGAGAGTCGAAACACCAGCTATAAGGAATCTCCATCTCTGTGAGGTCCAATGAGAAGTTGATCATGGTGGACAATGACTAGCCAACTCCATGATCTGACTAGAAAGATGCTAAGGGCAAGGAACCTCTCATCCTTGCAGTTGGTTGTCGTGTTTGAGGTCCGAGTCCTGCTTTGTTTTGTTTCTGAAAGCTTAACAATTATGTTGGAACATATTAGATACATTTCCAGTTTGAAACATTATATGTCTATGTTTAAGGTAATCTCGAATAGTAACTAATAATTTAAAGAGTGAATCAAGGTTTTGGTTTTGTACATGATCTTCAGTGATATGTTTGTATTTTTTTACTATATGTAATAGAAAATCTATAACCTTTTTTTCAAAAAAAAATTAATTATACAAAATTTAGATTTTAAATTTGTTATTATTTATCATTTTATAAATTAATAATTCTAGAAGAATAATGAATATTGACAACTATAATTAAATTAAGACTTCATGATATGTTATCATGTATTAACAAATACATTTACTTACACTATTAACAAAAACTATTACCGTAAATAGTATTGATTTTATTAATAGTCCACTACTTCCAACATGATTATACTTTTCATATCATTTTATAAATTAATAATTCTAGAAGAATAATGAATATTGACAACTATAATTAAATTAAGACTTCATGATATGTTATCATGTATTAACAAATACATTTACTTACACTATTAACAAAAACTATTACCGTAAATAGTATTGATTTTATTAATAGTCCACTACTTCCAACATGATTATACTTTTCGCATTGTGGTTAATAGAGGGTTTAGTTCATATTAATTTGTTAAGTTCTTTTATTAATTTTTTTTTTTAATATAAAATATTTTTGGAATTTTGAAAATTTATTTTTTGATATGTCAATAGTTGTGATTTCACTAATTATATCTTGTTTTTAGAGGGAATTGTCAAATACAATATTTTATTAAAAAATAAAAAAAATAAAATTTGTTGTGATTGAGAATGGTATTTGATTTCATGTATGATATTAAAAATAAATGTTACTAAAAATCACATAATTCCACTGGAGATAGCTTCGACCATAACCACAAGGTAAATTGACTTTTTTAAGATACTATTGCTAGTCAAATTATATGGTGATAATTTGATTCCAGGTTGGTAAACTTATGTAGTGTCCAACAAAGTATATGCAAAACAATTCTCAAAACTCATCATTCTTAATGAAGGAAATTATGAAATCAGTTGCTCATCTAGCAGTGGATGTTATAAGGTAGGAATTCAGGTTGAACATCCAACAATACTTTGTTGAATCCACTCTGTCAGCTGGATTGAAAACCCTCAATTAAACATAAACACTAAGCTAAATAATGCATGCAAATGAGACATCATCATGAGTAGTTATAGGTCAGCAAAGAATTAATAATCATTATTGCATAAAAACTTGTAACTCTGACAATTTTATGTTCAGAGGATTACCAATTAAATTAACCATAAATCAAGCATGTGATCCTTGTTCTTACAGGAATAAATTAAATTACACACAACAATACATAGCAACATTACCTAATCATTATTCCCAAGTAATATTGTGCTCACCGCAGGAATTGTTTCTAAAATTGCACCAGTAAGCAGTTAATCGCCTCAGGTGTGTTGATTTCCATGAAATTTTTTGGAGGGAAGTTATGAGTTTCTGATTTTCTGCACGTATTAATGTATGTTTGCCAACATGTGCACAGATTTCCTGGAGGAAAAAAGTACCCAAGCCTTCATATTCTGTGATAAACCAGTAGATGCTAAGCTGGTGGTGGTTGCTTTCAGAGGAACTGAGCCATTTGATGCAGATGAGTGGATCACAGACTTCGACTTCTCATGGCACCAAATGAGCTCTATAGTTCCTTGAAGCAATGGGCTTGGCTGATCGTTCCGACAAAGAAATCTTATAAACCTTGCTGCACGCAAGTCCTGCTGGTTCAGAGAAGATTTGTGACTTCTTTATTCCTTTGTTTTAAATCTGACACCCTTTATAAGATTGTTATTCTGCCTACGTTGGATGCGTTCATGACTCAACAAACTTATCATTATAACCAGCGGTCATTTCTGTCTCTTGTTGGACGTAAAGTTATTTAGATGACATGAAATTCCATCGTAATAATGATAATATATTTAGAGATTCTCGAAATTAACATTGTTCTAGTTTTCCCCGTGTGAGGTGATTGGCCATGGTCTATGAGCATTTTTCAAGTGATGGAAGGGACGTTCAACATGTGTCATGTCGGTCCCGTTCAGAGCTCATTGCAGAGGGTGGAAAGTACAAGCGATTTCATGCTACCACGTGAGAATCTGATGCAACTTCGACTAAGGACGAAGGTTACTCGGTCGAGGGCAATTCTAGTCCAATCGACGGTTAATGGCATTAGTGAGAAGCGTGGGTGGAAGCTTGCAACGGTGGGGCACACTATTGGCAATAATGGTAAGTACTCCGACTCCTTGGTTAATTTGTATGGAAGCTCTCATGCGATGAATAGGGTGGATGATGGTTGAAAGTGCCCTCAAGGTTTTTAAGGACGATGGTTGGCTCGGGTTGTTTGATCTTCCTGAAGCAGAGGCTTTGTTTCCCTCTCCAAGTGGGTATGCTTTCTTATTCATTGAATGTGATTTGTGGGAGGATACAGGCTAGATCATCTATGTCTCTCCCTTTCAGTGGCATGTTCCTCTTTGCCTTTAAGGGAGGGTGCTTCCTTTGTTTGGGTCATGGGTCCTTTTGGGCGGCAAAGTTCTTTCATCCTGTGGCCTGGCGTGTTACCCTCTCTGCCAGTCTTGCCCACAGGGCCCAGGAACCCCTTATTCAACCTCTCTTGGACTTGGTTCTTGATTGGCAGAAAGGGCATCCTACCTGTCTCATGTTGACATCTGGTCCTCTTCGATGTGGTCATTTTTTCCTGGGTCCCCCCCGCTCGTGTATCAAGAATCTAGATGGAAGCAAAGGGCCATGAGTCCAACATGCACAGAGCAAGGAAGCAGGGCATTTCCAAGCTCCCCCTGCAACGCTCTCCTGGTCATGCTCATGTCACAAGTGTTGAACTGGTTGTTGAGAAGGCCATGAAACTCTTCGACGCTAGCACCCCGTTAGAGTTGCAAGGGAAATTAGGAAATTTGGTGAGTGAGACCAAGCTGTTGAGAGCCCAAACCTCCAAGCGATAGGTCAACCAAGAGTTCTAGAAATGGATAATGGACACTAGATTTTCCAAAGTTCTATTGGATGTCTAAAACCATCATAGAACTTTCCCGGAAAGATGGCCAAGCCAATTAAGACAAGCAGGAGGAGACTCTGGACTAGATTTGCAGGTTGGAAGAAAAAATTACTGTACTATGCAAGGTGGTCTTCAACATCAAATTTAAGGTCACTAACTAGAGCTTAGAAGATGAGATTGTGTATGTTGAAGTCACAGGATCTCCCAACTCAACAAGCACCGGTTCCAATCCTATTGTGCTCATAGATGGCATGCATATGTACATCAAGGGCAAGGGAAAGATCCATGGAACTTCTAGTCATGTAAGCATAGCCAAGTCACCTCTCAACTAGTCATGTGGATTGAGATGCTTGTTGGTTTTAGCTAGTTAGTCAAGTTTTTAGTGCAATTTTCATGTACTTGCTATATAGATATTTGTTGGGTTGTTATATTCTTTGCAGTGAAATTCTAGTCGAGGTGAATTGACTGACGGTTGAAGTCAAGGTGGATCGACAACAAGTCAAAGGTCAAGGTGAATTGATCGGGTAAAGTCGAAGTCGAAGGTTGAGGCAATTCGACATGGTAAAGGCATTGACAACAAGTCGAAGAGGTCAACCCACATGAGGTCGACAGGCGGACGTGTGGTGATGACTGAAGATCGAATGAAGGACGATTGGTAGTCCACTGGTAATACGACTTGGAGTTAACTATAACAAAATCCCTACATTTGCGGGATTTGTAGCCAATGATCTGCATGGATCTGTAACCGTTTTTGGATGCCAAGTCTTTAGGGTTTTGCAAGTTGTAAAGCCTAAAAAGAGGCATGTTGTAAGGCCATAAAGGCTAATGAATGAATCAATGTGTTTAGAGAAATTTTTAGATGTAGGTTTTTGATCATGCAGGTGTAAGACAGATTGGCTACAGGGTTGTTCTTGCGCATGCAAGAGGGTACGGTATCGATTGTGTCTTCAGTGTGGACCAAGGTTTATTCAGATTGATAAGACAACAAGAGAGAAAAACGCTCAAGGAATGTTGGTTTTCCCAATTTGGGTTTCTAGGGTAAAATCTTTGTGTATTGTGTGTTTGCTTTGTCATTTACATTCTTGATTAAATTCTTCTTCTCTTCTACTAGGTTTAGTGTGGAAGTGTCTCTCATTTCCTCACAAGTGGTATCAGATCTGTGTTATGCTTTGACGAGTGTACCCGATTTTGATTTATCAATCTTGAACCTGAGAACTAAACCCAATGTATAATAAGAGTTGTAAGTCATAAATTGTGTTAAAGATCGTGGTAAAGAATGGTGAGTAGTTCAAGATTAGAGATAAAAAAATTCAATGGATAGAATTTTGAGCTTTGGAAGCTTAAAATGGAAGATCTTCTTGTAGATTGAGAACAATGGACAACGATCTATCCAGGTACCCATCCAATAGGAATGTCGATGGAAGAAACTCGAAAGAAGAGCAAGAAGTACAATTTGGATTTATCTTGCAGATTCGGTACTGTTGAATATCTCAGGTGAAGATTCGGCCAATAAACTGTGGGACAAGTTGGAAAGCTTACACCAATTGAAATCTCTGGTAAATAAATTTTTTCTCAGAAAAAAACTATATCTTCTGAGAATGAGTGATGGGAGTTCGGTGATTGAGCATTTAAATGTGTTTAACACCATTTTAAGCCAATTATCGTCTGTGGATATTCAAATCACTAAAATCCTATTATGTTCTTTGCTAGACTCTTGGGATAGTTTAGTCGTGGCTATAGGGAGTAATACAACCACACTAGAAATAGAAGATGTGGTTACTTCTCTGCTGTCATAATAAATGAGAAGAAATAACATGGAAGGATTGACCAAAGATGCTTTAGTGGTGAGAGGCCGACCGGTTGAAAGAGATAAAGGAAAATTATATGGTAGAAATTCTAAGTTGAAGGGTAGATCTAAATCCTCGGTTCAGTCGACAAGAAGATGTTGGCAATGTGGTAAAGCTGGGCATTACAAAAATGAATGTAACTCTAGGGCGATGGAAGTCAGTACGGGATCTGCGAGAAGCAGTCGACTAAGAGAAAGACAAACCCTGATAAGGGAGGTGATGTGTACATGGTGTTGACCACTACACAGTCGGATCGAGGTGTTTGGTTGATTGAATCGGGAGCAACCTATCATATGACACCACATAGAGACTGGTTCTGCGATTATAAATGATATGATGGAGGTGATGTGTTCTTGGGGGATGACTCGACAACCAAAATTTTCGAACGAGGAAGAGTTCCACTGATACTGCAGGATGTGAGGAAAATAACCCTTCCATGTGTGCTACACATTCCAGGTTTGGCAAGAAATCTAATATATGTCAATAAGATGAGTGATGTTGGGGTACACACTTTGTTTCAGAAGGATTCATGCAATATGGCCAGAAGCATGATGGTCTTAATGAAAGGAGTTCAGATTGGAACCCTATACAAGTTATTAGGGAATGTCAACTTGAATGGATGCAACAACATCGTTGTTTCTGAAGTCGACTCAACTTGACTTGACTCGGGCTAAGTCAGTACAGACTGAATCGATAAGACATGATAAAATTGACCCGACCATGCTATGGCATGAGAGGATGGGACACATTGGAGAAAAATGACTTCGAGCTATGCACAACAAAGGTATGGTCAAAAGTTTTCCTAAATGTGGTTTATAAGTCGACTTTTGTGAAAATTGCATATATGGAAAACAAAGTCGGGTGAGGTTTCCATCTGGAGAGATAAAGGAAAATGAGATTTTAGAATTGGTGCATAGTGATGTGTTTGGCTCAGTTACATTTCCTTCAGTTGGTGGATCCCTGTATTATGTATCCTTCATAGATAATTTTTCTAGGAAGAAATTGATATATTTCCTAAGGAAGAAATCATAGGTTTTCGAAAAATTTAAAGATTTTAAAGCTCTTGTAGAAAACCAGACAAATAAGAAGATTAAGGTGTTGAGAACTAACAACAGTGGTGAATTCTGTGGAAAACAATTTGATAAGTTCTGTAATCAGTGTGGCATAACACACCAAAATACCACACCATATACCCCACAACAAAATGGAGTTGTCGAGAGAATGAACAAAATGTTGATGGATAAGGCAAGGAGTGTGCTCAGTGGTGTTGGGCTCGCACAAGAATTCTGGGCAGAGGCAGTCGACACTACAAGATATCTGGTGAATGTATCCTTCATTGGTGCTAGTCGACACGACTCCACATGAGGTATGTTCGTGTAAGAAGCCTTCGGTTGCACATCTCAAGGTATTTGGTTGTAATGCATTTGTGGATGTTCCCAAGGAAAAGAGGAGAAAGCTAGACACAAATGAATTCAAATGTATTTTCATTGGATATAAAGAAGAAATGAAATGATATAAACTGTGGGATCATGCATCAAGGAGAACAATGTATAGTCGAGATATGGTCTTCAGAGAAGTCAAAGATAAGTCTGATCCCAAAGAATTTGTTTAGACCAAGAATAATCCCGAGACTATGTGGTTTGAACTAAGGAACAAAGAAGATGATTTAGATGAGTCGATTAAATCTGAGGAAGAGGTGGAGCAATAAACTCTGGTGGTAAGGAGGTCAGAAAGAGTAAGAAAACTAGTCGAAAGGTATAGTCCACCCGACTTCCATTCCACATTCATGCTAACTACCGAATGAAGGTCGACTGGTAGTCAATTGGCAATACGACTTAGATTCGATTGTAATAGAATCTCGAGATTTGCAGGATTTATAGCCAATGATCTGCATGGATCTGTAACCAATTTTGGGCACCAAGTCTTTAGGGTTTTCCTATTGTAAATCCTATAAAGAGGTGTGTTGTAAGATCGTAAAGGCTAATGAATGAATCAATGTCTTTAGAGAAATATTTAGATGTAGGTTGTTGGTCATGCAGATGTAATTCAAATTGTCTACAGGGTTGTTCTTGCGCAGGAAAGAGGATGTGATGTCGATTGCGTCTTAGGTGCGGGACCAAGGTTAGACATGTAACCTTTTATTCAGATTGAATAAGACAACAAGAGAGCAAAACGCTCAAGGAATGTTGGTTTTCTCGGTTTGGGTTTCGAGGGTAAAATCTCTGTGTACTATGTGTTTACTTTGTCATTTACATTCTTGATTAAATTATTCTTCTCCTCTACTAGGTTTAGTGTGGAAGTGTCTCTCATTTCCTGACAATATTCTAGTGTTGTCAAAAACTTCTACAAACATAGTGAAGACATATGGTAGACAAATTTTGCTTCCTATCTGATGCTTGGATTCCATTTTGGCGAGCATTAGATGAAGTTTATTGTATCATTTATATATGTATTCAATATATAAGTACTTTAGCTTAAAAAATCATTGTTCTAATTTTAATAATAATACTAAATTTTATTTAAGAATGTAGTGTGGAATGCGATAAAAATTGTTAAAATAATTTAAAATTCATTAAATAGTAAGAATGGTAAAAAAAATATTTAATAGATGAAGAATTTTATTTATTTCGAATTTAATTATATTCAAATTTACATTTTAAATTTTCTTTTAATCTTTTTTATAAATTTAAAATTAACTTTTCATAAATTTAAGATTAAAATTTAATAATTATAACAATTAAAATTTAATTATATAACACTCAGATGGGGTGTCAACAGTTGGGGTGAGGGACACTCACGTGGGGCTCACATCACTAACACACCAACTATCTACAAGTCATAAATACCGGAGAACATGGAGGGACATTGATTAATGAACATTGATGCAAGTTTGGGTCAAGGGAAGTACGGGTTGGCCTGCAATAGCATAGAAGCATGAGGAAGGGAGGAACAATGATACATGATGGGTACCAAGAAAGGACAAATATGTTGATGAGTATGAGCAGGGAGTTAACTGCTCGAGGGTGAAGGACAAGGATTTCAATTCATGGAAGGAAGAGGTGGAGTGGTGATGCTACAAGGGTGACAATGAGGTTTCGAACTACTATAGTGAGTTTAAAAATGAAAGGCTTTGACAACTAGGCATCTGAGCCGCATCTCCACTCAGTGGAATGTTGGGAAAACTTTGAGCGATGGAAACTAGGAGGAGATAGGGAGGGTAAACCTTAGGGGGGATCCCTCACCTTGGTTTTCTCTAGCATCCATATACACAGTTGGAATTGGCAACGGAGTTTCAAATGTTTTCAAGTGGGATTCACACCATGTGCTCGCACTCATAGAATCCTTTGGTGGGTGTTGGGTCTCATGGGTAGTCTTAGATTTGTGCATAGCAAGGTGGCGTATTTCTGGTTCATAGGCATGATTATTAGGCACTACACCAAGGGTAGACATGGGAAGAGTAAGAGGATGTGTGGGGTTGTTAGGTCACCCTCATCATCTGGGTCACTGGCTCGTACTGGAGCAACATGGGAGACAAGGGAGGTGGGGAATAGTTTTCATAACCTCTGCACAGAGTCTAAGAAGAAGGAAGATGAAAAAGTGGAAGTAGTCGTGTGTAGGAAACATATGGAAACCTTGGATGAAGAAATTCTTAATGAGGTGAAGGATTGGGTCCCTAACCCAATGTATTCGTGTACTTGAGATACCAAATACTTCGATCCAGCAGAAACATACTGAATAGTGAAATCTCTGGTGGGTCAAGTTGTGGAGAAGAAACAGGAGGAGAATATGTCCACCCTACGTGTCATTTGTATTTTCGAGGGGATGTTTGAGCTCATGTGCAGATCACAGTTCGAGTTCAGTTCAGAGTTTGTCTTGAGCGGGAGAAGGGAGAGTCGAAACACCAGCCATAAGGAACCTCCATCTCCGTGAGGTCCAATGAGAAGTTGATCATGGTGGATGATGACTAGCCAACTCCAGGATCTAACTAGAAAGATGATAAAGGCAAGGAACCTCTCATCCTTTCAAGTGGTTGTTGTGTTTGAGGTCTGAGTCCTGCTTTGGTTTTTTTTTGAAATCTTAACAATTATATTGTAACATATTATAGATACATTTCTAGTTTGCAACATTATATGTCTATGTTTAAAATAATCTCAAATAGTAACTAATAATTTAAAGAGTGAATCAAGGTTTTGGTTTTGTACATGACAGACCCTCAGTGATATGCTTGTATTTTTTTTACTATATGTAATAGAAAATCTGTAACCCTTTTTTTCTAAAAAAAAATAATTATACAAAATTTAGATTTTAAATTTGTTATTCTTTATCATTTTATTAATTAATAATTCTACAAGAATAGTGAATAATAACAACTATAGTTAAACTAGCACAATCGACTCACGGTTGGAGAACGTCGAAAGGTATCGGCCACTGATAACACTCTCCGCACAGTAAAAACTCTCATCCATTAATTACTAGGCTGAGAAAATGAAGAGAACAGACGGGCGCAGATGCAAATTAAAACCAATGAAAATGCAAAGAACAGACAAGGGTGTGCATGCAATTTAAAATCCATGTATTGCTAACTAGAAAACCAAAGAAAATGCAGAGAACATTTTTTTCTAACCTCTTTGTGGATGTTGATGCTGATTATGCGCCTTTAAGATTGTTTCCTCCTTTCCTCTATGCTGCTCCTTCTCCTCTGTGATTTTGCTTCAGTATTCTCCTCTATACGAGCTTGCTCGAAGTGCAATGTGGATCTGCAATTACAACTACAAAAATGGCTAATGCTAAGGTTTCGGACATGGCACAAACGGCTTTGAAGTGCGGCCATAAACCGAGCAAGAAACCGACACCACGTAGCCATTAAATGTTGGCTTCCTAGCATTTAAGGTGAAGTGCGCGCTGGTAAATAACGTGCCACACATCCCACCAAGCTTAAGGTAAATTACGTGTCGAGCATTTAGATCCACATTCCACAAAGATTTAGGTTAAGTGCGCACTGGTAAATAATGTGTCGAGCGTTTAGATCCACATCCTACAAAGATTAACGTGAAGTGCACCCAAGTTTACAAGTGGTAAATAATGTGCTACCAATTTTACAGGTAGTAAATAAGGTGAAGTGCTTCACATACTCCATTCCTAATCACATACTCCATTGCTAATTACATAAATGTGTCAATCAATTGTACAAGATAGTAAATTTTTAATTGTTAGGACCACACAATGTACCTTTTTGCCTATACTTTTTGCCACCATTATACTCTTGATCACCTACATTTAGACTCATATTATCACTCTATCTGATCATCTCAAAGGTATACAACATCCTTTTTCATTACTATATGTTTAATCTGTTTTGCATAATATTTTACATCACTCTCGTACTTAACCATTGATTAGAAATGCACAAGTGTCCAAAGCTGCAGATTTGCATTCAAAGGCCTATTGCTGAAACACAGAACTGTTCAAGGTCGCCGTTGCTGAAACACAGAACTGATGCTGAAACACGGAGCTGCTATACAGTCTGAGGTCACAGATGCTGAAACACGGAGCTGCTACACAGTCCGAGATCGCAGATGCTGAAACACGGAGCTGCTACACAGTCCGAGGTCGCAAGATGCTGAAACACGGAGCTAATACACAGTACAGAGTTGCAGATGCTGAAACACAGAGAAACCGCCAGAACCGACGATGCTGAAACACAAGGAAGCCGTCACAGTCAGCGGTCAACACAGTCAGAGCGCAATTCACGTGGCTGAAACAACCCGCGAATTGCGATGCTGAAACAACATCAGCAACGATGAGAAGAATCTGTTACACCAGCCGTAACAGCAATACCTCGTTCAGTTCCTGTAATAACATTCGGTTGCGTGAGACTAGGACATCCTATGCTGATTTAGAAAGAAGATCCGACTTAGGATAGGATTCAAATATGCATTGTAATGATTGTATCGAAGGGATTTCCTCTTTAAATCAGAGGAAATCACCATTCGAGATATCCA
>ML833352.1:9014-19363 GCA_009831015.1 Picea engelmannii
TGGAGGTCATTCAATGTAAGGTGGACTAGGTCCACTATATTATTAAATAAGACCCACTATGGTAGTTAGATATAATAAATGTAAGAGGACTTCTTAGAAGGTTCTACTTCTAGAAGATTCCTCCTCTAGAATGTTCTTAGGTGGTGGTAGCACTATATAAAGGGGTTTAAGCAATGTAATGAGACATGAAGAGAATTATTGTATTTGGAGCTGAAGCTCAATAGGAGGATGCCCCCTCGAAGAGGCAAGTGAACAGGAGAGGATCTCTTCCATAATAGGATCCATTGTATGGTGTTGCCCTACCTCAAGGGTTTTTGTAATAATAATACTGTGTGGTTTCTTCTATCTTGCTTTGTGGATCTATTGTGTATTCAGTATTTGTGGTGATTATATTTGTAGATCTATTCAGGTTCTTAACATCTCCACTCTCCCAAATATAATATTTCGAATTAGTTGGCCAACATCAAATCATATGCAATCCTTCTGGACATGGTTCTCATCCCTGAACAATAGAGGCATCTGAAACAATTCATGGAAGGAAAAGATTCTGTTGTAGCCAACCTCTCTGAATAGGTAAAAGAAGAGGATTTATTTGTAAATCAAGTAGGTGTACATAACTTTAGATACCCTGTAAAAAATCCCCCTTTTCATATTTTTGTAAAGATTATGGATAAGATTTCCTATTGTTGCCTCATTGATGGAGGATAGGGCCCAAGTGTGATGTTGAAGATTATTACGGAAGAGATAGGTTTCTCTTGTACAAATGAAAATGATAGAAGCATGCTCTCCTATAATAGTCTACAACAAACGACCATAGGCGAGATTAAAGACGTGACCTTAGTTTTGTGCACACACCCTGAAATAAGGACAACCCTTAGCATTCAGGTAATTGACATGCCAATAAGCAATTACTCAATCATCTTGGGAAGATATTGGCAAGATTTGATGGGAGGATACCTCTCAATCAAAGGGACACACTTATTCATTCCTCGGAATGGTAAAAGCATTATAGTCCTTAGAGAGGGAAGGATTTCACCTTACATAGAAGGTATCCCACAACCTAATGTGAACTATGTCAAAGACGATGTAGGGGTGTATTCCATATTTGCTAAGGAAGATAATATCCCCTTGGAACAGATTGATTTAGATGATGGTATGTGGCACATTCACTTTGATGGTTCATGCTCAAATGAAGGTAATGGAGCTAGCATTGTCTTGATTTCTCCTATAGGAAAAATCCATAACTTTTCTTATAGGTTTAGGTTTGCTTGCACGAACAATGTCCCTGAATTCAAAGATTTATTACTAGGCATTGAAAATGCCTATAATCTTGGCTATGGTCACCTTTTAGTTTTTGGGGTTTCCAAGCTTGTTGTGAACCTTGTATGTAATATATACTCTCCTAGCAACAAGTTGATGAAACAATATACCCAAATTTTTTGGGCACTTGTCTCGAACCTATTATATTTCAACATCACTCATGTTAAGAGGGAATTGAGCTCAATGGCTGATCAATTAGCTATTTTTGCAGCCTCTCCTAATCGACAAATTCTGCCACACATACCTGATTGTACTTTTCAATCTCTATATCGTCCACATATCCCCGACAATATAGAATCTTGGAAGTTCTTTCCTAATAATGAGAGAATTTGTGATTTCATTCAAAATAAACCTTTTGAGCCCAAGGAAATCATATCCATAGAAGCTAACAAGACTCCTAAAGGATTGACTCCTATAGAGAGTTTGTTTTCATCGAGTGATGTAGGCAATAAAGAGAAACATAAAGAGGATTCGAAATGAAATGTGGGTGAAACCATCTCCTTGAACATTGGGACACCCAAGTCTCCCAAGAATGTTAAAGTAGGTGCCCAATGTTCCTATGAAGAGAAAACGAAGTTTTCCAAGCTACTTGGTGAGTTTCAAAATATTTTTTATTGGTCTTATGAGAATCTTCATGGTTTGATCCTGGTCTTATACAACATGCTATCCCCATCAAGAAAGGAATGAAACTAGTTAGGCAAAAATGAAGACTTGTCAACCACGCACGAGAAGAAACTATTCGAGGGGAGTTAGAAAAATCCTTGAAGGATGGAATCTCCTTCCCGTTCAAGTACCCTAAATGGGTTTCCAAATTGGTACCTATTCCAAAGGTCACTGATCATATTAGCTTTAGGATTAATTTTCGCACATTAAATCAGGCTATTATGAAAAATCCCTTCCCTCCCCCTAATATGGAAATGATTCTGCAGCAAGTTGTAAGGTAAAAAATGAATCCCTTACTTGACATATTTTTGAGTTACAATCAAATCAAGGTAAAAGGGGAAGATGCTTACAAAACCACCTTTATAACTGATTGGGGTATCATGACTCATGAACGTATGCTTTCTGGATTATTTGATGCAAGTAACACTTTTAAAGGAATTATGAAAATAACTTTCAACAATTTGATCGGTAAGATTAAACATGTTTACCTTGATGATCTAATCATATACTCTGAGCGACTCTTGGTTGTCTCAAAGTTTCAAAAACTATGGTTGGGTCCTTTCAAAATATCTTTTGTCCTAGGAACTAACTCTTACATACTAAAATATTTATAGGAGAGATTATTCTCCTACAGCACTAACGGTTCCCACTTAAAACATTACGTGGAACCAAATTGAAAAGTTTCAATGTTGTTTGTATTTTCTGTATATTAGTAGTCTAGCTATGCTTTCATTTTTTCCATTGTTTTCATTTATTCTTTATAGTAGTTTGATTTATGCTTTCTGTTTTAACAATTTCATGTTGTTTTTACATTTTTTTCATTGTATTTATGTTGTTTTAAAACTTTGCAATTTTAATTCTGCCATGATTTTTATTGTTTTTTCGTCTTTTAGTTGATTTTGGTCAAGAATAATATGTTGTATCAGTCTTGCAATAGTGACACTCCTGCAATATATTGTTATTCAATAAAAATCAAGCTTACACAATTGTTATGATGTTCCCCCTGAAAGAAATTGAATTTGTTATCTACTTTCACTGTTGTCTTATACAAAAATTGGTTATCTCCCGCTTTTACTTTCCATTTCTTCATCCATTTGAAAATTTAAAAGAGAAAGTCCATAATTATCCTCCTTGAAGTAAAGAGTAGATTCCAGTTGAATGATTATGTATACAGGGATAAACCCCCTCATACTTAACATTTTTCATGAGTTAATCCCAAATTCCTGGTTGTTTTTCCATTAAATCCGCTCACTTCCCCATGTTTCATAATCCTCCTGGTTATATCTTCTTGACCTGCTATTTGTGGTCTCTGAAACCATGAGTTCTAAGTTCTAAATCTGTTGAAAACAAATTTTCCAATGGAGTCGCCAGTTTGTTGATGATAAAAATCGCAACAAATATTTTGCCTGCAAAGTATTGCTAAAGCCTATTATTATAAGCTAAGGATATATAATACTAGTAGGTGGGACCCCCTTGTAGATTGGAGGATCAGATTTGGTTCTTATTTGATGTTTATGCTGTTGTTCGACACTTAGTTTGAGCATGATTGATGTTCAAATGTTGGTTCTATTTGAAACAAATGGATGATGGATAATCCATGTGATGTGTTGGTTATGTTGCTCTAGGCTCTAATTTCATGTCATGATGGCTTATGCTATCCATTGTTACCCTTGCTATTTTCTCCTTGATTCATTACTTGTGACACCTACACAATATACATGTTAGTAACAACAAATAAGAGCAATTGAAAAGAAATAAAAGCAATATGAACAAAATCCAAAAGGAATAAACTAAAGGAGCTATCCTATACTATGTTATGCTACATTATATACAAATGAAATTAAAGGGATTATTGTTAGTCCTAGCTAACAAATTTGGTGGCTATGCAATGTATTGAGTTATATGAAGACACATTCAATATGAGTATGGTGTATTTGGAAATGGTTAAATGTGATATGGCGTGGAGCACTTGGCAAGTAATGGATATTAGTTTCGATGCATAGATTAATTGAATGGATTAATGGATGGTTGGCTGGCGTGTACTGAGTAATTGAATGAGTGAAGCATGGAAGTGAAGTGAATTTAATGCACGTGACTCCATACCTCTCCCATTGGCCGCCACCCTTGATCCAGGTGGATATCGGTGGCCACCCACCTTTTCTAGCTGGCTCAAAACAACTTTCTAGCAATTTTGATAATTTGCTATTTTTAGCAGTTTTTTAGGTCCTGAACTTCCAGAGCCGTTTTGATATTTTGTGCAACTGTTGTACTCAGATAAATCTTTCCAATGGGCTATCATATGCCTAAAATGAATATCATATTCAAAAGTTACGACCCCGGGAAGTTGATGTACTGACTTACCCAAACGAGGCCCACATGACTTTTGGCGCTTCATCTCCTGGGGTTAGGTTTTTGGATGTTTAGGGTTTTTGACACTCCTGTTTATTGTAAAAATGCCTTGAGAGCCTCATTGTAATAATCTTCTGGTGAATGAGCGCAATTTCCACATCTCTTCTTAGAGATAAGCCGCCACCATTCCAGCAAGCTTGTTTTTCGCTGCATTTTACAGTTTCAACTTATTTTCTTATTGAATAGAAAACCAATTTTACTATATCTCTGTTATTCTGTGTTAAGAGTCTAGTAATAATATGTAGTCATTTCATTCTCCTCATAAAATCAGGATCAACCCTGGCTTGGATATTGTTCAATTGTTGTTCACTGTGGTTAAGCTTCGATTTTTAGGCGATACAAGAATTGCTCAGCAAAGATCACATTTTTAAGGCTATTTGGTTACAGGTATGTTTTTTTTTGCCATCCATGAACTCACTTTGTTATGTAATAGATGTTGGATGGGTGATGTATTGGTTTGTTTTTTTCTCAAGGATGGCAACTCTGTGAACTTTGATGTTTCTCTGGAATGGTTATTGTGCAGTTTTCGTTGCAAATGGAAAAGTGGGTGGTTGAGGTCACGATTTCGTTAATTTTTCTGAGTAATGGAAGATATAAAGACTCTATGTTGTCTTTATTGGTTTTTGTTGGAGATTTAATTTAGTCCATACTTTCTAGTTTTCACCACACCCAGTCATATTTTTTGTTATGGGGTTGTTGGGTTTGTTCTCGAACCACCTTGTGTCACTGCATATCGTTTCACCTGGTTGAGGGCTTGTTAATGATTATGGATGTATGCACAGTTGTTTATGATGGATATTATTCCAAGGGGCTTGCTTTAGGGTTGGTTTTTATTTCATGGCTCTGTTTTCGTATCATTATTATTCGGGTTGATTGGAGAAAATCACGAGGGTTATTCCATGTGTGTTCTCAGGTTGTTACAGGCATGTAAGAAGCCTCTGCTCCTCTGTTCATGATCTCTCCTACCTAGTAAGATGTCACCCTATCTTGCAAGCCATTGGTTATGTAGCCTCTGTTTCCACCATGTTGTCTCAAAGGGTTCTCACCTGCTGTTGGTGGTCGACTCCAGTCTCAGAACCCACCCTTGATTATTCAAATACATTTTTATAATGAACCAGTTCAGTATATTGTTGACTGTTATGAGTTGGTGGAGTAGCATCGACAACGGTGATTATTGGTTCATCTCTATTAATAGCATTGACAGTGGTCTTTACTATGGGTAGATAGTCGCTGCATTATTTATGATGACAGTTGAATTGATAGCTCAACATGTTTAATTGTTTGGTTTGAGAACCAAATTGGACACACAGTCGTTGCCTCTTGTGTTGTTACAATTGGATTTCTAACCCAACATTATTTTATGGTTGGTTAAGTCACAACAATGCTTCTTGTGTTATGTGTTGGTCTGTGTGGGATTCCTACAACATGGTATAAGTTGAATATACGATTTCTATTACTGTGTGTTTTGATTGCCAATTGGGAGTATTGAAATTTAAAAATCGTGATAGTTGTGACTTGGTTGTTTGCTGTGTATGCTTTATGGATATCATGCTTCATATAAAAAATGGGCACTAGTTTTATAACAATACGGTTCCATTACAATTTAAATGTTGAATTGATTAGAGGAATGGAATCAGGCACGATTTTAAATGAACTTGTGTTTGTGTTTGTTTTGAAGAATTAATTTGTAGACAGTGGTTGATGGTTTGGATGCTGAACATAGTCAATACAAATGATCGTGTGTTCATTGGGACTATTTTAAATGTTCAAAAGAAGAAGTAAGAGTGAAAAAAATTCTTTTATAGGTTGTTTTGGAAAGAATATTATTTCTAGTATGATGACATTGTGATTAATTAAAAGTGTTAGGGATTTAAATGTGAACAGTGAGTAATTTTACCACACAGTAATGGTTAAATTACACACAGTGATTGTTCAATTGATCACAACAATTTTTTGTTTAGTGTTGAATCATTTGCATTAAATACAAAAACGTTTGATGGATTACTTAATTAATTTTATGAACAATATCTGCTCCTTTCCCCTACCATTATTTCACCTTTTTATAATTACAATCCCCTCACCTTCCCATATTCATTATTCACTCCATGTTCCTAAAATTTAATTACGGTTAAGAGGAGATCTGTATTGTAACAGTTTGAAGTCACAACTTCTTGGATGGAATACAATGATATGTTCTTTGGTTTACATTACAGTTGATTGTTTGTTGTCTATGAGAAGTAACCATGATAGTTTCCTCCTCGTTTTAACATTTTTCACTCAATACAACCCCCTCGCATATCCCATAACCTTTATTCACCCCCTTCTCATTGATAACGATTAAACAATTTGTATGGATTGGATTGCATGTGTCTAATATGTTGCTGAGCCAAAATTTATTTCATATTTTAAAAGGAGTTGTCATGTATGGTTGTTAAAAAAGTATTTGTTAATCAATCATGCATGCAGGAATGATTTTTTTCGGTCGAGGTAGCCATGATAGGGGTATTCGAGGAAGAGGTAATTGTAATAGGGGCCTTAGAAGGCCAAGATTCTCCATTCACTTTGATGTTGACTCGCAAGAGTTAGGCCAACTATTTCAAGCAGGGTTTTTTAAGTGGATTGGGCAAGGAGTGGTCCAACCTAGGCCTGAAAGGCCTCCCTTTCAAGCTCCATAGGCCCCTGGTGTCCCCATGCATCCTCATGTCTCAATACAACCTGAAAATCCCGAAAATGATGGATGGAAAGAGATTGTCCACCCGACAGTCTCACAACATCATGGCTAGCCCAATTTGTCTCTACCTGCTCTCCCGCCTATCAATCAGATTGTCCAAGCTTCCCCTATCCACTCACCAGTTCAATATTCCCGTGTGAGTAAAAGGTTGAAAACCAAGGCCCACCATGCCCCTGACAAAGTAAAATCCATTGCTTCCCGCTTCCCCTTCCTCACCCTCCAATGGATTTGATAAATCTATGTCCTCCCGGATGCATTTGAGGGACGATTGCTCTCATGTGATCAATGAGATTAGGCCTAAAGGCTTAACACAACCAAAGGAAAAATCAGAGAGATCAAAAGGTGACAGAAACAACAAGGGAAGGATTGCATCCCAAAGTGGGAAATATGGATTTTAAGTTTTATTTTATTTATTGTTGATGGCAGTTGACTTCAGAAATTTTGCACAACATGTTATTTTTGGATATATGAGTAATATATTTTGAAAATAATTTCAAATATCATTGAGATAATTTTCAAATATGAATGTGATGATGGGAGTCACAAGGAGGGATGTTTTTTTTTTAATTAAGTAGTTGTGTTATGATTGTTAAATGCTAAAGGGAGTCACAAGGGGTCCCACCCACTAGTTATTATTTATTTTAAAACCCTTATTATGATTTATTACATTTCCCCCTAACTAAAAAGTTGGTTTAGTTTTTAGTTGACTTAACTAATGAAGTAGTTCAACTAATTCAACCAATTCTAATTTGCTTAAAGGAAAAAGGAAAGGGAGGAACAAGGGAGAATAAAAGGAGAAACATACTAAGGTTTGCTCTTGATTTTTTGTTGAGATAATTCTGTTTTTGTTCATTCCTCAATTCATTAGAAGCCTAATTATTTTTTATGATAGCAGGTTCTTATTGTAGACAACATGATTTAGGGCCCAATTACATCATTCAAACACTTGTTTTTCAGAGGTGCTGATCTATATTTGATAGTCTGTGTAGACTTGTCTCTTTTTGAATTAGTTTTAATGACTGACAAATTGTATTGTGCAGAGTCTAGTGGGCAACAATATGTGGCAAGATTATCCATCTTTTCAAGTTCATTTTTTGATTTTCTGTCAAAAGGATTTTTGTATGTTTCATCGGGGACGTCTAAGTTTGAGTTTGGTCCAAAACTTTCCAAGGAAATTTTGTAATTGACAATGACATCGACTATTGACATCATCCATAATGACATCGACTGTTGACATCAATGACAACATATCAATGACAATATGTCCAACACTTTCTCCTTATATTCAAAACATAATTGATACCTTAGTTATTCTAAAGGAAGAGAGGGAGAAAGCCAAACACAAGTTTGCAACTCACTAGTAGAACATTAAAATTTGGTTTGATAAACATAAGGCTGACAATAATAATTTTTAAGTAGGTGATTTGGTTATGAAATGGGATAGAGTTAGTGAGCCCAAAGGAAAAATATAAAGTTTCAAAACTTATGGCTTGGTATTTAAAACCAAATTGTTGAAAAGATAGGAGATCGTATGTGTAGATTACAAATCCTAGAAGGTGGAATTGATTACCTTCCTATAAATGGATAGATCCTAAAGTGGTACTTCACCTAGATGCTCTTACAAGTTTTTTCATGTATCATAGTTTTATTATCTTTGATTCGATGCATTCATTATTCTTTTGATAGTTTGGTTTGATGTTTGACTTTCAATTTTTTATTTATTGTTATCATTTAATTTTTACTTTGTACAGTTTGGTTACTTTTGCATAGTTTTCATTTTCAAGTTTTTTTGTTGGAATTATTTTCATTGATGTCAAAGGATTTACGACATACAAAAAATTTCCAAGATTGATGTGTGTGTGTGTGTGTGTGTTTACAAGTATATTAAAAAAGGGGTGCATGGGAAAAAATAAAAAGTAAAATGGTGGTTTCAAACACATGTGTTTGGGGTATTTTCCCATGGTATTGGGAATTAATTATTTCATTTATGGACATGTCCCTTCATGAAGGGCTATGAAAAAGTATAAAAAGAGAAAGTATTGAGAGAAAGTGAGTGTGTGAAAAATGGATGAGAAAAGATTGAATATCAATCCAAAAGGGAAGAGGCAAAGAAGATATATTTGTTTACATGTGATTAAAAAAAATGCATATGCTGGTTTGGTATGCTTTTGGAGATATTCCCTATGGAAATTAGGGTTCCTAAATGCTCTTGAAATTAGTTTCAAATAGGTTATCTTAGAACTTTTGCTATAACTTATTTTCTAGGAATTTTGAGACACTAAAATTTTGTAAAGCTAGAGGATAGATATTTGTGTACATGTGTTAAAAATTTCATATGTTGGTGTTCACAACACTTTCAGAGATAGACCATGTGGGAGTTAGTGTTTATGAATGCTCTCGAAATCAATTTTAAATAGGCTAGTTTGGAATTTTCACTATAACTTATTTTATGAGACTCTTCAAAATGTGAATTGTTTATGAAATATAGGAGACATACAAAAGTACCTCGGGTAAACATTTCAAATATTGGTTCGATGTATGTTTTGAAATATTATTTGTGGAATTTAGCATTTCAGAATGCTCCTAAGATCAGTTTCAAACATGTTAGATTGGAATTTTCACTATAATTTATTTTCTGGGAGTCTTCAGTGATCCAGGGGATCAAATTTTGCTCAAAATTCAAAGTGCGCGGAATTGCTTCAAATCAAACGGGAGCGTAGGCCCCATTGTCACAAACCTAATGCAACTTGTTTGGGTTCAAATGGACATCGGATGAGAGAGATATCACGTTCTGTTCAAATCGACAAACATGCAAAAAAAATGTGTGCTGACTGTACAGTCCATACAATCCGTACGAATGTTGATGTGGCAAAGTCGTATGACACGTGGTAGGTCCATACGACATGTGGCAGGTTTGGTTGGCAGTCGTGTGGATGAGTTGGCATATGACACGTGGCTTGTTTGTGGCAAATGGGATGGCAACACGTGGCCCAATCAATGGCCACCACGTGTCACCTAAACATTAGTTAAAACTTGTGTAGTCGGCAGGAATCGACCCCGCGACCTCCTAACAGGGGTATGGCTTTGGGAAGAGCCGCCCAACTGGCGCGCCACTGTAGTGGTTCTTACCACTATACGGTTTTGTTTATATTTGAATTGCAATGTGTTTTGGAATGGGCATGAACAGGGCTGGGGCTAAGCACCAACCCCCGTCCATATATATATA
>ML833352.1:27287-49662 GCA_009831015.1 Picea engelmannii
TTGAAGCATGTTTTGGCTATTTGCCCAAATCTCCTTTAGATTTTATCTTTGGGAAGGATATTTCTATTGATGGTCAATATGACATTGATAGGGCAGAAAAGTTCATTGAACAAATTCAGTTGATACATCAAATGGTACAAGAGAAGTTGGAAAAGAGTCAAGCCAAGTACAAGACGAGACATGACAAGCATCGTGTTGATCACAGTTTCTAAGTTGGAGATGAAGTTTGGCTTTACATTAGTAAGGAGAGGCTTAAGGGAGAAGGTAAAAAGCTGAAACCAATTCGATATGGTCCTTTCAAGATTCTTGACAAGATTGGTAACAATGCCTTCTGTTTAGATTTGCCTCCTTATATGCAAATGTATGCAGTTGTTAATGTTGAGAATTTGAAATTGTATGAGCCTCCTTTGATTGATGATCAAGGAGAACATGTTCAGATTCCTTCTATAGATGATTTCTCCCCAGAATATCTTATGGAACTGCATGAAGACACAATCATTGACAGGAGAATGAGAACTTCAAAACGAGGAAATGTGGAATATCTTCGAATTGGTCTTAAAGGCACAAATCCAAGAAAAGCCAAGTGGATTGAGGTTGGAAAGGTGACATAACTTTACCCTCATCTTCAAATAGACTGAAAATAGTCTTTTGGAGGTCCAAAAGCTTTATAGTGGGGAGGTGTGATCCAGGGGATCAAATTTTGCTCAAAATTCAAAGTGCTCGGAATTGCTTAAAATCGAACAGGAGTGTAGGCCTCATCGTCACAAACCCAATGCAGCTCATTTGGGTTCAAACGGACGTTGGATCAGCGAGATATCCCATTCTGTTCAAATCAACAAACAAACAAAAAAAATGTGTGCTGATTGTACAGTCCGTACAGTCCGTACGGATGATGATGTGGCAGAGCCATACGACATGTGGTAGGGCCATATGACATGTGGTAGGTGTGGTTGGCAGTCATGTGGATGAGTTGGCGTATGACACGTGGCTTGTTTGTGGCGAATGGGATGGTGACATGTGGCCCAATCAATGGCCGCCACGTGTCACCTAAACATTGGTTAAAACTTGTGTAGTTAGCAGGAATCGACCCCGCGACCTCCAGGAAGGGATATGGCCTTGGGAAGAGCCGCCCAACCAGCGCACCACTATAGTGGTTCTTACCACTATATGGTTTTGTTTATATTTGAATTGCAATGTGTTTTGGAATGGGCGCGGACAGGGCTGGGGCGAAGCCCCAGCCCCCGTCCATATATATATATATATATATATATATATATATCATGTGACTACCTGTGTGTGTAGTTCAAACAGAGCCATAGCACATATAACTGGTGGTCCATATAGCCCATAACACATACGACAGGTGGTCAATGCATTGCGCGGGATTTTTATTACCAACGGTTATAAAACTACGTCGACACTTGTCGCTATATCATTTGATTTGGGACTTGGCCCCTTTTGTATGTGCATGCGGTTGTATGGTAGACCATATGCCCATGGACTTGGTGGTTAGGGGTTGGGCATGCCCTAATCATCCTACAACTCACACCGTTTGTGCGGTTCCGCCCGGTGCTGAGTTTTCACACAAATATGTGCATTGGGGCTAGGTTGAGGAGGCAGAGGTGCATTTTGGTGATCCAGAGACAACAAGTTTGAAGGGGAACTTCCAGGAAGCCTATCTTCTTCAATTTTTCTCCAAACAAAGTGCCAAAAAATACCAGCTAGGGGTTTCTGTACATTCTGAAGCCATTGGAGCCATCTATTTGGAATTTTGAGCATTGTAAAGCACATATTTTATAACTTTGAGCAAATAATACAAAAGATCCATTGGAAGCTGGACCAGGAGATGTAGCCCAAGAGAGGGGTGAACTCCTTTATCATTTGTTGTGTTATGTGTTTTCTGTTCACTATTATTTGTTGTTGTTTATATGCATATTAAATGTGTAATTTCTATAAAAGTTGTGTTTGCAAAATTGATCCATTTGCATAACACTTGAATTAAAACTTGCAAATATTTTCAAGAATACATGTCTTTATCATTTTCAGATCATTCAGGTTATGAATTTTTTATAAAATAGAGGAGACATACATAATTACCTTAAGTAAAAAATTTAGATGATGGTTCGCTATTCTTCTTGAGATATGTTGTGTGGAAGCTAGGGTTTTTGAATGGTCCCGAGATAAATTTCAAACAGGTCATATTGGAATTTTCACTATAACTTATTATCTGGGACTCTTCAGATTGTGAAAATTTTAGAGAATATAGGAGAAATTCATAAGTAACTCAGGTAAAAATTTCAAAATCAGATTTTCAAAATTAGCTATGTCGCATGTTGTACAATTTATTTCTTTGTAAGAGGCCCAAAACAACAAGCTTTGGGAAAGTTTCCACTTGGAAATTCAAATTTTGGTTAGACCTGGTAAAGACAGAAGTAGTGAGTAGGCCTAGTGAAGATAAAAGTAGTGAGTAGACTTGGTAAAGGTAGACACAATGAACAATCCTCGTGAAGGTAGACATAACAAGAAGACTCGATGAAGGTTGGTGAAACTCAACAATTGGTGTCTCTTGCTAAGTTGGTTCTTAGTGGTGGGGATTGGTGTCTCCACTAGATTGGTGTCTATGAATATCTGTAAGATATTGGTGTCTCTTTCTAAGTTGGTTTTTAGCGGTGAGGATTGGTGTCTCTAGTACATTGGTGCCTACGAATATCTATAAGATATTTGTATCTCTTTCAAAGTTGGTTGTTAACAGTGGGGATTGGTGTCTCCAGTAGGTTGGTGCTTACAAAATTATGTAAGAATAGGTTGGTACCTACTAGGATTTGTATCATTGGGGATTGGTGTCTCTAGTAAGTTGTTTCCAACAAATATTTATAACATTAGGTTGGTGTTTACAAATAGTTGTAAAGAGATTTTTTGTGGTTTACTCCTGAAAGGGTTTCCATGTAAATTTTGTGTTCCATGTTATACAATTAATAGATATCATATGTCATTTTTCCAAAAAACGATTCACCAATTTCCATTTGATTTTCCCAGATTTTATAGAATAAAAGTATTTTACTCTAACATGGTTTTTTCTCTACAGTTTTCCTGAGGAAACCCTAGATCACTGAATATTGCCTTTGGTCACTCTCTTTCACCATGGACAGGGAAGACTTAGATCCTCCCCTAGAGTTTGAAGATGAAATTACTGTGTTCAAGCAACTCATGGGATATTTGGGAAACCCTTCCACCCAACCCACTCACTCACAGTTTGTAAAGAAAATAGACAATATCCTAGAGGTCACTATTCCCAAAGTAGAGGCTCAAATGAAATCTTTGTCTTATGCCTCCAAGGGTTTGATTGGGTAGTTTACAAGTCTTTGGCCTTCCCCTTGGAAAATCAAGCTCCATATTGCATGGAATTGGAAACCTATGATCTAAGGAATAACGAGCCACTTTTTTGCGGTAAGGGTTTGTACATATTTTATTTTGAACTCAAAGAAGATAGATATCTCATTGTTTGAAGTATTCTATCCTTTTTTGGATCAAGAATCGTACACTTGAATGGGTGGATGTCGGATTTTGATCCTGAAAGAGATATCCGAACGCCAATACCTATGTGGGTTCCCAACAATATCTAAGTTGGTTGTTAACAATGGGGATTGGTGTTTCCAATAGATTGGTGCTTACAAAAATATGTAAGAGTAGGTTGGTACCTACCATGATTTGTATCATTGGGGATTGATGTCTCTAGTAAGTAGTTTCCAACAAATATTGATAACATTAGGTTGGTTCTTACAAAGAATTGTAAAGAGAATTTTTGTGGCTTACTCTTGAAAGGGTTTCCATGTAAATTTTGTGTTCCATGTTATACAATTAATAGATATCATATGTCATTTTTCTAAAAAATGATTCACCAATTTCCATTTTATTTTCCCAAATTTTATAGAATAAAAGTATTTCACTCTAAGATGGTTTTTGCTCTGCAATTTTCTCGAGGAAACCCTAGATCACTCTCTTTCACCATGGACAGGGAAGACCCTGATCCTCCCATAGAGTTCAAAGATGAAATAATTGTGTTCAAGAAACTCATGGGATATTTGGGAAACCCTTCCACTCGACCCAATCATTCACAGTTTGTAAAGAAATTAGACAATATTTCGGAGGTCACTATTCCCAAAGTAGAGGCTCAAAGGAAATCTTTATATTATGCCTCCAAGGGTTTGATTGGGAAGTTTACAGGTCTTTGGTCCTCCCCTCAGTAGATCAAGCTCCATATTGCATGGAATTGGAAACCTATGATCTAAGGAATAATGAGCCACTTTTTTGCGGTAATGGTTTGTACATATTTTATTTTGAATTCAAAGAAGATAGAGATCTCATTGTTTGAATTATTCCATCTTTTTTGGATCAAGAATCCTACACTTGAATTGATGGATGTTGGATTTTGATCCTGAAAGCGATATCCAAACAACCATACCTATGTGGGTTCACCTCCCCTGCTTGTTGTTTCATTGTTGGGGAGATAATGTTCTGAAGATCATTGGGGATTATATTGGGAAACATATTGACATATATGAACCTAAATCATCCATGTTTTCTTGTGCAATAATATGTGTCGAATTTGATTTAGAAAAAGGGATTCCAGAAGTTATTAAGATTACTCTTGATGATTTGAATCACATCCAAAAGCTATATTATGAACAACTCCCCTTCAAATGAAAACTCTCTCACGAATATGGGAATTTTCCTGAAACTATCCACAAAATAATCATGGACAAGAATCCATGGGGGAAGCACAAGAGGAGGGATGGAAGTAGGTAGGAAATAAAGAAAATAATGGGAAAAATTCTGGGAAAAAAGAAGGATCTTCAAACCCTATAAAAAATACAATAGTATCACAAAACAAGGTAAGTGGGGCATTGATATCCAATGGTGAAAGGAGAAAATAAACAATAAAGTAGACTGAGATCCTACTATCCATGACAAACCAATATGATATTTTAGGAGAATAATCTATGGGGAGAGAAGGAGTAATGAATCTAGATCCAAACCCTAATGTCGCAAGAGACCAGCCTATGTTGATTTCTTCTCAATAAGTAGATCATGAAGAAGAACACTCAAGGAATGAGGAAAATTTTCAAGAATCCAATAAAGAAGTCATGCAAGAAATAGAACAATGATTTCTTGTGGACTGGAATCCCCCTAAAGGATCATCGAGACAAGATGCTAAGGAGGGAGAAATCACACTAGAAAAATATCAAGCATAAGGAAGGAGAACACACAAAGATTTCCAAGAAGAAACAACTAATACAGAAAAATCCCAGCGTAAGTAGCATTCCATTGAAATTTCCTTGAGTAACATGAGTATAAAAGGAATAAATTAAGTTGTTGATCTTCCTGCACCCAGTGGACATGCCTCCTCTAGCCCTCATCATTTAAATTCTCTGCTAGAATTGCAGAGGATTCGACAATAACTCTAAGGTCGAAGATCTCAAAGATATTATCAAAATAAAGAATCCTTCTATAAATATTCTTCAGGAGAAACAAATGGAGGAATAAACAGTCATGGAATACAGAAAAAAGACATCTGAAATGGATAAGGAATAGCGAAAAGTTTAGTAGGATTATTTGGATGAATCCTAACTCTTTAGGGTTCACATCAGTGGGAGATAGAGGTATCTTTATGAAAAAATCATTGGATTCTTACTGTTATTAGGAATACATAATATAACAACAAATTCTCTTTCATAAATATTGATGGGTGTTCTATATGCACTAAAAACACACTAAAATCCCTCAATTAAATTGTCAACCCGAGGTATGTAAACTTAGAGTTGTAGAAAAATATATGCCAAGGTAGAAGGGTTGGTAGTAGTATAGTCTAACTAAGGAAGTCGCTATCTAAGGGCTAATTTATTCAAGCAAAGCTATCTAATGAGAAAACCTTACTAAAGAAACTTAAACTAGGTAACCTATGTACTTTTGGACCAAGGATCGATGAATAGTTCTAGGAAAGCAAATGAAAAACCCTATGAAGAAAACTAATTGATCATGACAATAAGCAAAACCAAACTATTTAAGCATAACAATAAACAAATAGCAATAGAAACTACTTTAACTAGTCTATTTTAATTCAATTAAACAAATACCCTATGAAAGCAAGCAACTATACTATCAAAGCAAGAATAGACAAGTAAGCAATTAAAACTATTAAAGCAAGTAAACAATTAAATAACCTAGGATACCTTCTACTGCAAGTAAACTAATTAAGACTACTCAATAAGAAACTAACTAAGCTAGGAAGAAAGTGAACTCTATTCTTAATACAACTATTTCTAATCCATAAAAGGAAATCTACTTGATTGAAAGAAAGAAGAACTAACAACTAACCTGTAATCTATGATAAGAAAAACCGATCTTTAATCTACCAAAGAAAAAGAATATTTATCCTACAATAACAATAAAACTATCTTCTGATCTACAAAAGCAAGAAATTATGTTTCAACCTATGAAAACTCAAATATAGTGATGATGGTTGTGTGAATGTCTCCAGTGTCTTATAATATCACGATGGCACCTGACAACGAAATATAATTCAAGAGGTATAAACTCGATATTAATTTCAATAGCAAAGTGAAAGGTGTGAATTAAGCAATCCAAGGAAAACTTAGCCATTACAGAAACAACATCAATTACCCTACATATCCATGTGATTATGTAATCATGCATTAACCATCAACAATATAACGAGATTATAAAATTCGATTGCACTCTATGCTACATAAGAAAACTCATAATTGCATTCAATCATTAACTAAAAACTGGAATTGCAACCTAAATCTAGGAAAGAAATTGCATCAAGTAAAGCTAAGCTAGACCTATTTCAACAATTCAAATTGCAAAAAGGAAAATGCTTATAAAAAAAATTTAAACATGATTCTATCATATAACAAGTAAACTAATGAATAATTTAATCAACAACTAGTTAAGAAAAATCTAAATGATAATTGAATAGGCAATCTACAAATAAAAACTGAAGCTAACCCTATCCATCCACTGAAGCCTCGTTAAAGAAAACATAAACTAAAATTCTGTTCTACTCTGTTTCAAACTTGATTTTAAAATCATAAAGAAAATACAATCTAGTATTTAATCACACAAAGAGTTAGTGTTTAAGTTTGCAAACTTGTTCCTACTAACTATAGAGTCAGTGCATATTGACAAAATCCTTCATACTAACATGCAAAAGAAAACTAAAACAGTTAAACTATAACAAAAAATGATATGACAACGAAACAAAATAGCAATTTAATATACATGAAATAAAATAAAAGACATCTAAGCTATGAAATTCATAAATAACACATAGAACAGTTACTAGACTGATGGTGCCCCCCCCCAACAATTTGTGGTCACTTCTCAAATGCATACCACGAACTTAGCAAAGCAATTTCACCATTAAAACTCAAAAACGCAGTCTTATATAATTGTGGCAAATGAAAATGACAAAACAAAGGAAAATTGTATTTGTATCTAACACACTACTTCTTCTGTTTCTTAACTATTGTATGACCACCATGATGGTATATATAATCTTTATAGACCAAGAGGTTGACCACTGGAGGGTTGAACCTCTTCTAAAAATAGTAAATTACATTAATGGTGCCCTAACTGCCGAAATGCAGTGAGCCGATAATCGCCCATCTCAACAACCCAAACTGAGTTGTCAAGAGTTCAGTAGCTGGAGGGGGCAAGCATGAGAAAAACCAGTGTTCCTGATTTTCCCATCACTGGCTACCAATACCATAACCACCAATTCACCCATCGTTTTTGTGAAGGATGGAGTGCTGGATGGAGTGCCAGACTGGGTACTAGATTGAGTACCGGAAGCAAAAACATGATGTGATTTTTCCCTGTGACACCAAAAAATTTGAATTAGATCTCTAGAAACGTAAAATCATATTGAATCATAGTCAAGATCATCATAAAACATGAATTATGCATACCTGGTGTGGATCATAGAGTTTTGGCACAAAATCCCTTCAAAAACTTCTCCAAAACATGAAAACACATATATACATTCAACAAAAGTATCTAATAAATGTCATAAAATTGATCATATCTTGGGCCCAACATTACCCCCACACTTACGATTTTGCAGGTCCCACTGCAAACAAAAAGAATTTACCCCTCGTGACTAAGCTTGCTGAGGAGGATCATCTTTGGAAACTTCTCCTTCTTGATGTGAAGACTTTGCCTTATGCCTCTTGTGTTGCTTCAGTTGTGCTCTGAGGTTGCGGTTGGATTTGGTCATCTCATCAACCAACCATTGAAGGGATTTTACCTTTGCTTGGAGGAATGCATTATCATGATGAAGGTGTGTGTCTATTGTCTTCCTTTCTTCCAAGTGTTGGAGGAGCTGAGAATTCTCTTTTTGTAGCTTCTCAATGGCTGGGGAAAAATCGATGATTTCGAAGGAAGGCTTAGATCCTTTGAGAAATGTGGACAATCTATCATTCTTAGGATCTAGAGTGGGCATGGGTGAAGTAGGAGTAATAGGGGATTGATAAGGAGAGGTAGGTTCTAACTTTGTCTTTCTTTGTGGCTCTAATCCATCCACAGAAAATTCCCTAAGTATTTTGTGAGGGCTCTCAAGATCGGAGGACACTTGGATAGGATCCGAAGCATGAAGGGGTTTTGCATAAGGTTTTGTTCTTGTGATCCCGGTACTCTTTTGAAAGGGTCCTTTACCAAATCGATTGGCTCCCCTCTTATTTGTGGGAACGATGGGAAAGTATTATTGAATCACTTCTTTCATCTTTCTAGGTGTGGGATCAAGAGAGATTGAGGGCATTGGGGGGTTAACAATAGGCTTCTTTTGATCTTTACTCTTGGTCTTTTTACCTGATGAAGAAGCAAGGATGTCAACAAGATTTTTTATTGTTCTGGTAAAGAGATGGTTTCTGCAAGGGGGTTTGGAGTCCTTGGAGAGCGGGGCTTTGATGGAGAGATAGTCCTTGGGCCAAGTGGCTTTTTTCTGGTCTTAATTGTCAAGTGAGGGTTTGCAAATTGATAGATAAATGCATCCCAAGTTTTCCCTTGTTTCTCTAATTTGGCTAGAACAAGGAGTTTGATTAAGCCATGGTGAAAGAGGTTGTTGTGGGGGTTAGTTACGTTCTTCCTCACTTGAGAGGACATCTTCTCCAAGCTCTTTAGAAAGTATAAGGGAAAATCCAAAGGTTTGTTGAACTAAAAATGAGCTAGCTATCTAAGATGATAGGCTTTGAAAGTGGAATGTATACCTTTGCATGTGATCAACCTCTTGATGATGATGAGAGGGTTGATAAATTCCTCCTTTATCCATTCCTTACAATATCCCTTTTCTCCTGAAATGATCTGGAATTCAGGCTTAAAAACCATGTTATAAATTGAGTGCAATAGCTGGTGGTTTTTGAACCATCTATCTCCCATTCTTGGAAGATTCATGGCTACAGAAATGGACTCTTCTGAGACCCCAAAGGATAGATACCCCAAGCGTTGTCTTCCCATGGAAATAAATTGCATGGAGATGCCATCATCGTGGCCCTGCAAGTTAGACAAAAATGCCCCCAACCTGTGCGCAAAAACACCTCTCTGCATTGTGCAAATTCAGTAATGGAAAAAAGATATGCATAGGAAGAGGGTTCATACCTCTTGGGCATTGTGATGAGGTGAAGATATGGACAAAGGAAAAAGTCACCAAGAGAGGGTGCGATCGGGCCAAGGGATGGAATAAATTGAGCACGACCGAATGCGATTTGAAAAGGGGAAGAAATGGAAGAGGTTGAGCATGATTTCTTAACACAGGGCAAGGAAAATGGCAAGGTGAATTGGGATAATAGGTTACCCATCCTGTATTTGAATGCACCTATGGTGGAGTTGTTTTCACACATGTGTGCACGAGTTGCCATGTGTGGTAATTTTCGAATTTGAAGGCACATTTTTGGGGGCAAGTTTGATGATGAACAATTAGATCAATGTCCAAGTCTTTTGACTTGGACATTTGATCATGAACATTTCTAAAGTTTTCATCCTCACTCTTAATTGCCTGCAACCAATTTAATTGAATGTCATTGATTCCTAGTTACTTGGAATTGTGGACAGTTACTGGTGTGTAATTCTTATGGCACTTCATTCGGCACCTCATACGGCACCTCATACGACACTTCATACAACACCTCTATGTTAAAAACATTTTTACCTCCTGTAATGGATAGCCTGCAATATTGAAATGTTTTTGACAATCACAGTGGTTAATGAGCAGAGGCATAATGCTCCCTTGTTGTTGATTTTTCCATCATGCTCACTCAATCCTCTTGCATAGGACATGTAATGTCAAACCTACAATGAACAGGTTATAGCAAGCATAATACATGTAATGTCAATCCTGTAATGAAAAATAAACCGATAAAGTGATCTATTAAGTATATGTTCAGGAATTTATATCACACAGGAGTTTATCACTTCAAAAATAAAATGACTATTAATGTAATAACCTGTATCATGGAAATTATAAAAAAAAAATGAAAATATTTATTTCTCCAAGCAATGATCATTTGTCATCTCATGAATCCCTCCCCCACACCTAAGTATTGTGACACCTCACAATCAAAAGTATAGGAAACCAGTCAGTTCCCCCAATAGCCGAAGATTTATAGTATGCCAAGTGTAAAGATAAATTTCACAGATTGGTTTGACGAGATAGTTAGAAGATGGCCCCATCTATAGGATAAGAGATCCTATATATAGATAAGAAGAGGTAGGCAAGAGAGTTTCAAGATAGTATTAGAGTTAGTTCCCAATGGAAAGTTTATGGAGTTCATTAACCTTAGTTTAACCATACATACTTGATGTCATCTTTGTCTGTAAGTAATGTCGTACATCAAGACAAGTTTAAATTTATTATTTCTTTTTTTGTCAGATTACCATCCTCGCTAGGTAGAATGCCCCGCTACGAGCAATCTTGTTCAATACTCTGGCAGGTTTACCTAGTCATACCACAGGCTAGTACCTGCTTCCAACAGACCTGTTCAGTATCCGAGAGGGTTAGCCTCTTATACCCTTAGAGACTGGCCCTCCATCTTTTAAGATTTTAGTATAATATTTATTTATGTAAGAAGATGGGGGGTCAACTTTGAAAACAACCTTTTCGTTCTTTTTTTTAATTGGGATGGTATTCATGTTAGAGGATGACTTTTTGTTATATTATTTAGTGATTGTCCAGATGTAAGGGGTACTTAAGCTGATGTGGCCTATCTAAATATATGATATAATCAAGCTATTTAGTGTGTAGTGGATGTTACCATTGAGAAAAAACATAAAGGTATCTCTAGGCTCAACTCACTTTCTTCTTTTGTAGTATTGTGATGTTTCTATGATTAACCACTAATTATACCTCCTTGTTACTCTTTGATAAAGACACTTTACTCACTTACTCAGGTTTCTTGGAAAAACTGTACGAGAGACCTCTAGGCTTGATAGTTATGGTATCACTTCCTTATACGGTGGTGAAGAGTTTCAAGATCAACTGCTTTAGAATGCCTTAAAAAAATGAGAATTTTTGCAAAAATATGGCTAATTACAGTAATTCAATATTCATTTGATGCTTAGAAGACACAAAAATTCAAGTGTAACAATGTTTTGAAGAAAAATCATTCTTTTATATTTCCTTGAAACTACTACTCCTGGTGAAATAAATACTTACAAAAATCTCTAGGATTGCCTTATTAACAAAATTCAAAAACTATTTACATATATATAGTAGAAAATTCATAAAAAAATTCAAGAACAAGGGGCGAATTCCCCATATACTAAGGCCAATGCCTTGTCCATTGACAGGACCTGTAGAAAATCCTCTTTCGAAATGGGCTTATGATAAAATTTAAGTCAGTGCCCATTTACTACAAAGGAGACTTGTCCATCATGAATTTTTTTAATTTTTACAGCTCCGTTGTCATATACAGTGTCTACCTCGTAAGGGCCCAACCACTAGGTGGTGAGTTTTCCTTTGAAGGTTTTGAATCAGGAATCGAACAATAGAGCCCAATCACCAGGTTGGAATTGTTTCTTCTTAATAAACTTTTCATGCCACTTGCTCCTCTAGTTTTGGACTAATATTGTCCATTGGATGGCATCTTGCCTGATTTCATCCAACTCATTCAATTGTAGGGATCGGTGCTTCTGAGCCTCATCTAAGTTCAATCCTAATTCTACAACAATACGAAAGTTCCTTACTTGGAATTCTATAGGTAGAAGTACTTGTTTCCCGTACACTAGCTCATAAGGAGTATGCCCAGTGTTATTTCTCCAGGTGGTCCAGTATGCTGACAAAGCCTCTGGGAGGCTATCAACCCAATCTCGGTGATGTAATTGAACAGTCTTGGTCAAGATGGCTTCTATAACTTTGTTTATAGATTCTACTTGAACATTAGCTTGTGGGTGATATGGAGAATATTTACAGTGTTTAATCCCATATTTCTCTGTTAGCTCTCTCATCAGCTTGGAAGTGAATTGAGTGCCTTGGTTTGTAACAATTTCATGAGGGACACTGAAGCAGGTAAATATGTCTTCATATATGAATTCAACAACAGACTTCTCTGTATCCCTGAATAGGGATTTTTCCTTTACCCACTTGGTGACATAGTCTGTACAACCCAAAATATAGTTCTTTTTATAGGACATGGGTGAAATTGGTCCTACAAAGTCAATGGCCCATTTTTCGAAGGGTTCTATTATAACTTGGGCATGTAAGGGAATTTTTTCATTTGACATAGGTCTTCCTATCCTTTGGAAACTATCACAACTTCTCACATACTTGGCAACATCTTTGAAAATGCCACTCCAATAGTAACCCAAATGTAACACCTTATATGTTGTGTGTTTGTCAAAAAAATGGCCACCACATGGTCCATCATGACAACTTCATAGTATCTTTGGTACCTCATCCTTTCAGACACATCTACGAATAATCAAATCAGGACCTGTGCGAAAAAAGTTCATGACCAACCCAAGAGTAATTATCACTCTGTGTAATAATTTTCCTCTTTTCATGAGGTGACAAATGAGACAGTAACTTCCTAGTAGCCATATAGTTTTCCATATCTGCAAACCATGGGGTATTGAAAGAAAGGGAAAAGAGGTGCTCGTCTGGGAAACTATCATCTAAAGGGATATCATCATCCTCATTTTTTATTTGGGAAATAAAATCATCTACCACATTATCCTTTCCAGGTCGGTCAAGAAAATGATACTAAATTCTTGTAATAACATGAGCCACCTAGTCACTCGGCCATTAGTTATGGGTTTTTTCATGAGAAATATAATGGTAGAATGATTTGTATGTATGAATACTTCGTAACATGTAATGTAATGATGAAACTTTTTGATAGCATCAACAACTTCCAAGAATTCCTTTTCGGTAACTGTGTAGTTTAACTCGATAGGGGACAAGTTCTTTCTCACAAAATAAATGGCATAGGGATGTTGGTCCTATTTCTTCCCTAATACCCCTCCTATTGCAGTGTCAGATTCATTAATGGATATATGAGATGGGATAGTCCAATTGGGCCCTCTAAGAATGGGTTCCACAAATAACTTAGCTTTTAGGGTTTCAAAGGCAGTTTGACACTGCTCAGTCCAGACAAAATCAACATATTTTATTAACAATCCAAACATAGGTGCAACAATCTTTGTAAAATTTTCAATAAACCTTTGGTAGTATCCGACA
Organism: Picea engelmannii; assembly: GCA_009831015.1. Taxonomy (NCBI): domain Eukaryota; kingdom Viridiplantae; phylum Streptophyta; class Pinopsida; order Pinales; family Pinaceae; genus Picea; species Picea engelmannii. The sequence goes on from ML833352.1 coordinate 41,038, forward strand.
TGTCCAAGAAGGCTTCTCACCTATTTTTGATTCTTTGGGGGTGCAAGTCTGACGATGAACTCAATATTTGTAGGATCAACTTTTATCCCTTCAGATGAAACATGATGTCCTAGAACCACTCCCTCAGTCAACAACATTTTACATTTTTCATGACTTAGAGATAGGTTCATTTCTTGGAATCTAATAAGGACTTTTTCTAAGTTATCTAATGCTCCCTGGTAAGTGTTGCCATAAAATGTGAAGTCATCCATGTAGACCTCCACACAATCATGAATAAGATCGACAAATATCCCTAATATTGCTCGTTGAAATGTTGTAGGAGCATTACACAATCCAAATGGTAATACCCTATAGGCATAGGTTCCCCAAGGACAAGTAAAGGTAGTCTTGTCCTAGTCCTCGGGTGCTATAAGAATCTGATTGTACCTACTATACCCATCTAAAAAGGAAAAATACTTCTTTCCAGACAAGGTATATAGAACTTGGTCAATGAAAGGGAGAGGAAAGTAATCTTTTAGAGTGGCTTTATTTAGTTCCTGGAAATCAACACAAATTCTCCATTTCTTGGTAACTTTCTTTGGAACCACTATAAGTGGGGATACCCACTTACTATTGGAGATGGGATAAATAAATCCAACATTTAACAAATTTTGGATATCCTCTTTGACTATATCTTTGAGTGTTGGGTTCATCCTTCTCTGGGGTTGCCTAATAGGTGTTACTTCCCCCTAGGTATATATGTTATGGATGCATGTGTTGGGGTGTATACCCTTCATGTTAGTGTATTCCCAAGAAAATGCTCATGATTGTTCTTTAATGATATCTACTAACTACTTTTGTTGGTCTGTATCTAGCCCAGAGTTTATATGTAAAAATCTCCATGGACTAATCTCATAGGGCATAGTATAAGACATGGCAGACTCATCTATCTCGAAGATAAAAAATGATGAAGAAAAAATGGATGGGTCCAATTTTTCCTGAAAGTATTCCCCAAATATGTACTCAAATTGGGGAAAAGACTGTGGAAAATCCACACATGTGATAGCAGAAATAAACTGGTTTAGCACATTTTCCGTTGTGTGCTCCTGAAGTGCCCATGCATGGTCACTTGGAAATACGAGTTCTTCCCAGTCCTCATTATCGTATGGACACTCAAGCCACCATATATTCTCCATGATAGGTTGAGATGGAGGGTAGATGGTGAGCTTCTGGATAGAAATCCTATTTGAGATGGTCATTTCTCCCTCTCTACAACCAATAAATGCATTGGCTGTGGCTAGCTAAGGTCTTCCCAAAATGATGAGATGGCCTTTGGTAGGTTCCTTTGAGTGAATCGAAAGAAAATCTACTGGCTATTCCCATGAGGCTAAAGTAACCATGATATCATCTAAAATTCCTTCAGGCATAACCTGGTCTTATCTACTAATTCCAAAATGCTTAGGGTAGGCCGAAGAAGAGGTTGTATCTGTAATTGTTCCAAGGTAGTATCAGTCAGAACATTTATGGATTCCCCTAGGTCTATGAGAGTGTTTCAAATGGAGATCTCATTAATGGTTATGGCCACTATGGGGTTTCATGGGTTCCCATATTTTGCTAGTTTTGGCTGCTCTGATATGTATTTAGAAAGTCCTCCTACAAAATGTATCGTAGGAGGGTCCTTTTGCTTCCTACCTGGCTTCTCAATACATAATTATTTGACTACCTTACTGTAGATTGGAATGTCTTTAATGGCTTGAATAAGGGGAATCTTGACACAAATATTCTTCAATTCATTCAAGAAGTCAAATTCCGGTCGGGTGGTAGGTTTCTTGATTACCAATCAGTCTGGATAAGGAGGGACATTTGTAATTTGTGAAGGTTCATTTTGGGGAAGCTTGGGTTCTTGGTTCTTCGGGATAATAACATCTTCCCACCTAGTGTCATCCGTGGGTTGTTTGGTGGTCTCTTCTTTGTCTTGTTACTGGATGACTACTGAAGGTCTCTGCCTATCCAGAACTTTTCCCGATCTTAGTTTAGTTTCCTTTAATGGAACAAGAGTAATGACATACTTCGGGAAGGCCTGCATCTCAACATTGTGAAGAGGTTGAGCGGGCTTAATATTGGGATTCAGCACTAGTTGTGCCGATAATAGTGTTGGTCTCGGGGAGCTTGCATTTTGATATTGTAGTAGTTTTTGTTATGGAATAGGAGGTAAAGGTGGTGGAACAAAACCTTGCAAAATTTGTGGAGTGTTCGGTGGGAACTGAGGATAAGGATGGTTGGACATAAGGATATGTGGATCTTGAGGGTTTCCTTGGTTATTCCCTCCTCTCCATCCTTGAGGCCAAGGATGTTGGTACTAAGTAGACCAGTTTTGCCAATTTGGTGAGTTCCACTGTTGTTGTTGTTGGTAATAGGGTGGAACTTGAGATTGTAGATTTGGGTATGTGGGTTGGTTCCTAGGTTGACATGGCCTCCTAGGTGCATAAAAAGACTCCCTAGGATATCCACTCCTATATATGGCTAATAAATGGGGCAATGATGGACATTTCTCAGTTGAATGGTCTTCTATACATAAGCCACAAACTGAAATGTTGTCTAATGGGCATTCCCTTGAGGAATTCTTCCTCCTGCGTCTTGGGCAATATATGCTCATTGCTGCAATTTCCTTCTCCTATTTCTTTTTTGTTTTTAGGGTGTCAAACTTGGAACCTATTATTCTTAAGATATATGTTATGAAGTTTTCTAAAAGGTTCCCTATCTCTGCTCTTGTGATACCCCCTGAACTAACTGGTTTTAAGTTTCTATTATAAGGGTCCCGAACATTCTTCCTTGTTTTGGCTCTAATCCTTGATACACATTTCACATATTTCGGAAAATGGTTTATGGGAGATGTCACCTTATGCCATCAGGTTAAGCATCTCTAGATATTCTTCTGAAATTCTCTTAAGGAAAAGATCCCTAATTGCATCCTCTAGGAGGTCATGGTATTTTGACTTCTGGATGATATAACCAAATCTTTCCATAGAATCTTCAAGGGTCTCGTCTTCTAACTGTTGGATTTTAAAGATGTCATTACAAGACTCATTGGTCTTGCAGTAGTCTTGGTACTTCTTAAGAAAGATGTCTTTCATGGATTCCCAAGACCTAATGCTGGATTCTCCCAACCCCATGAACCATCTTAGTGCAGAGTCTTTGAGGGTGGCAGGAAAGAGTTTTAGTTTCTGGGCATATTGTACATAGTTGTAGCTCCTACACAAGATGTCAAATTCAAATAGGAAGGTGTCTGGATCTTCCTTGTTTTTACCATAAAAGGTAGGCAGTGCTAAGAGAGGAATATTCTTCATGTTGGCATTTGGGGTGGTGTCCAAAATTGGAAACCTGAAGGTAGTTTCGGTTTGGTTTCCAGTTTCTTCTTCCTCCCCATGTCTTACATTGTTATGATCCTCCTGATCATTCATGTTGGTTTGATTTCCAAAAAGAGAGTACCTAGGTGTTTTTATCTTTGAAGAGAACAAGGTTTCTCTTTGATGGAAAGGTCTTCCTACTGATTGGATATCTGGGACTCTACTCGAGCCGGTTGAGATTATTGGTGCCAAAGTTTCTATGTCAATTTGAGAGATAATTACATAGGCTGAAATACCAAAAAAATTATTCACCTGTTCAAGGTCTATGATGTCCTCAAAGTTAGGATCTCCTGGTGGTGGTGTAAAAGAAAAGGTTGTATTGTTTGGTTCAGTGGAAGGCTCGAGTGGTCTTGCCTCCTATCCCAATATGATTGATGCTTCAATTTCTTGTTCTATAGTGCTCCCTGTGCTAGTCTCTTCAGAGACTACCTTATCTCTTTGAATTAAGCTAGCTCCTATTTTTCGGTATCGGTCTGCAAATCTTATGAGTGGAATGTTCCTTCCCCAAAAATATTGGAAGGAACCTTGGTTGAAAGGTCTGATTTAGATTTAATGTATCTCCCTTTTGGGTCTCTAGGTCTATTCATGAAAGTAAACAAAAGAAAAATAAAAAGCTACCATTGGGTTTCTTGGTCTATTTATGAAAGTAAACAAAAACAAAAGGAAAAAACCACCATTGGGTTTGGGGGAGCCTGCAATAGCAGATGCACAGATTGTTACCTCTCGTCTTAAAGTTCCCCCACCACCAATCTAATGCTAAGGTATAGAAATGATCTATTTCCTAGTTAATTCCTACCTTGAGACAACTCCCCGACAATGGCACCAAAAATGATGGGTGTTCTATAAGCACTAAAAACACACTAAAAACCCTCAATTAAATTGTCAACCCAAGGTAAGTAAACTTAGAGTTGTAGAAAAATATATGCCAAGGTAGAAGGATTGGTAGTAGTATAGTCTAACTAAGGAAGTGGCTATCTAAGGGATAATTTATTCAAGAAAAGCTATCTAATGAGAAAAACTTACTAAAGAAACTTAAACTAGGTAACCTAAGTACTTTTGGACCAAGGATCGATGGATAATTCTAGGAAATAAAATGAAAAACCCTACAAAGCAAAATAACTGATCACGACAATAAGAAAAACAAAACTATTTAAGCATAACAATAAACAAATAGCAATAACAAACTACTTTAACTAGTCTATTTGAATTCAATTAAACAACTACCCTATGAAAGCAAGCAACTATACTATCAACGCAAGAATAGACAAGTAAGCAATTAAAACTATTAAACCAAGTAAACAACTAACTAACCTAAGATAACTTCTACTACAAGTAAACTAATTAAGACTACTCAATAAGAAACTAACTAAGCTAGGAATCAAGTGAACTCTATTCTTAATACAACTATTTCTAATCCACAAAAGGAAATCTACTTAATTGAAAGAAATAAGAACTAACAACTAACCTGTAATCTATGATAAGAAAAATTGCTCTTTAATCTACCAAAGCAAAACACTATTTATCCTACAACAACAATAAAACTATCTTCTGATCTAGAAAAGCAAGAAACTATCTTTTAACCTATGAAAACTCAAATATAGTGTTGATGGTTGTGTGAATGTCTCTGGTGTCTTATAATATCACGATGGCACTTGACAACGAAAGATAATTCAAGTGGTATAAACTTGATATTAATTTCAATAGCAAAGTGAAAGGTGTGAATTAAGAAATCCAAGGAAAACTTAGCCATTATAGAAACAACATCAATTACGTTGCATATCCATGTGATTATGTAATCATGCATTAACCATCAACAATATAACGAGATTATAAAATTTGATTGCACTTTATGCTACGTAAGAAAACTCATAACTACATTCAATCATTAACTAAAAACTGGAATTGCAACCTAAATCTAGGAAAGAAATTGCATAAAGTAAAACTAAGCTAGACCTATTTCAACAATTCAAATTGCAAAAAGGAAAATGCTTATAAACATAAATTTAAACATGATTCTAGCATATAACAAGTAACCTAATGAATAAATTAATCAACAACTAGTTAAGCAAAATCTAAATGATAACAATCAACAAATAAAAACCGAAGCTAACCCTATCCATCCACCGAAGCCTCGTTAAAGAAAACATAAACTAAAATTCTGTTCTACTCTATTCAAACTTGATTTTAAAAGCATAAAGAAAATATAATCTACTATTTAATCAAACATGGGGTTAGTGTTTGGGTTTGCAAACTTGTTCCTACTAACTACAGAGTCAGTGCATATTGACAAAATCCTTCATGCTAACCTACAAAAGGAAACTAAAATAGTTAAACTATAACAACAAATTATATGACAAAGAAACAAAAAAGCAATTTCATATACAGGAAATAAAATAAAAGACATCTAAGCTATGAAATTAATAAATAACACATAGAACAGTTACCAGATTGTTGTTTCCCCTCCAGGAAGTCGTGATCACTTCTCAAATTCACACCACGAACTCAGCAAAGCAATTTCACCATTAAAACTCAAAAACACAGTCTTATATAATTCTGGCAAATGAAAATGGAAAAACAGAGAAAAATCCTATTTGTCTCTAACACACTACTTATTCTATTGCTTAACTATTGTATGACCACCATGATGGTATTTATAAGCTTTACAGACCAAGAGGTCGACCACTAGAGGGTCGAACCTCTTCTAATAACAATAAATTACATTAATGGTGCCCTAACTGCCGAAATGGAGTGAGCCAATAATCACCCATCTCAACAACCCAAACCGAGTAGTCAAGAGTTCAGTAGTTGTAGGGGGCAATCATGAGAAAAACCCATGTTCCTGATTTTTCCCATCATTGGCCGCCAATACCATAACCACCAAATCGCCCATCATTTTTGTGCAGGACAAAGTGTCGGATGGAATGCCAGACCGGGTACTAGATTGAGTACCAGATGGAGTGTCGGAATGAGTACCGAAAGCAAAAACATGATGCGATTTTTCCCCGTGACACCAAAAACTGTGAATTAGATCTCTAGAAACATAAAATCATACTCAATCATACTCAATATCATCATAAAACATGAATTATGCATACCTGGTGTGGATCATAGTGTTTTGGCACAAAATCCCTTCAAAAATTTCTCCAAAACATGAAAATGCATATATACATTCGGCAAAAGTATCTAATAAATGTCATAAAACTGATCATATCTCAGGCCCAACAAATATATATGCTAAATAGTTATTCAAAAAATTTAGAATGTTGGTCTTCCATTTTTTATGTTAAGGAAACACTGGATTTAGCCACTATCATTAAATGGGGTGATTTGAACATCCACCTTCATCAGTAAGAAAAAAGAGGGGGAAGTTGGGTTCATGACCCCATGAGAAAAATGTTGGAGGATATTATCTTGTATTGGGATCTTGAGGACATTAATCCAACAAGAGGAAAATACACTTGGAGTAACAAAAGATCTTGTTTGTGCCACATTGCTGCTCGTTTGGATTGCTTCCTTATTCATAGAAACCTCCTTTTCCTTCCCCTAGAAATTTCCTCATGCATTCTTCCCTTTTCTCTTTCATATCATAATGCAATCACTCTCTCCCTCACTCCTCCAAAAAAATTTGGCCCACTCCCTTTTTGTTTCAATCCCCTTTGGCTTGATTTTGAATGAGTCACCTCTTTTGTCCAGAAGGTCTATTCCTATTCTATTTTAGGCTCTCCAAATTTTATCTGGGGGAGTAAATTGAGAATGGTTAAATAGGATTTAAAAGATTGTGTTAAAATTTCTTATGTCCCTCCAAACAATGAAAGAATGACCATAATTTATGATCTAGTTGAAATTCAACAAGAATAAGAAAATGAAGAAGTAATAGAAGCAATCCTAATGAAGGAAAAATAAGCATGTCAAAATATTCATGCCTCCATGAGGAAAGAATAAGAACATTGGAGGTTGAAATATCACATTCTTTGGGTACAAGAAGGGGACTCAAACACATATTTCTTTCACAAACAAGCCGAACAAAGGTAACAAAAAATATTGTCAAAACAATTCAATGTAAAATAGGGAAAGTGTTGAAAATGTTTTATCAAATAAAGGAAGTTGTAGTTCAACATTTCGAAAAACTTTAATCTCAAAGAAATACATAGGAAAACGAACCCTTTGAGTAGGAAATGTTAGAGAATATTCCACATAGTATAACGACACAAGAAAATAACTCTCTTACAAAAGAGATTACAGAAAAGGAAAATTACTAGGCCTTAAGGGGTCTAGAACATAACAAAGCTCTGGGTCCTGATGGTTTTTCTGCCATGTTTTTCAAGCACTTATTGGATATAATCAAATTTATTTAAAGAGTATGATTAATTACACTTTGAGAAAAAATAAATTGGGAGGCACAACCAATTCAACATTTCTGGCCCTCATTCCCAAAGTAACTAATCCTTCAAATTTCTCCATATTTTGGCCCATTTCTTTGTGCAATACAACTTATGAAATTCTGACCAAAATTATAGCTACCAACCTTAAACCACTTCTCCCCAAGATTCTTTCAGAGAATCAGTGTGGTTTCATGGAGAACAAGCAAATCACAAATAACATAATTTTGGTGCAAGAAGCGATTCATTCCAGTAGATGTCGTAAATATAAAGGTATGGTCATAAAATTATATATGGAAAATGTTGTTGATAGAGTCAATCATTCTTTTCTTTTATTAGTAATAAAAAAATATGGTTTCTCAAAAGAATTAAAAGAATGGATTCGAACTTGTACAGGATCCCCTTGGATGGCGCCCATGTTAAACGCCAAACCAACACATTTTTTTAGATCAAGCAATGGCCTTAGGCAAGGTTTCCCCCTCTCTCCTTCTCTCTACATCCTAATGACATATTCCCTCAGTCACAAATTATAAGTAGAATGTTGAATTAGGTGACTCTTGGGTATCCAAATTGATCATGGAATCAAATATATCAACCACTCCCAATTTGTCAATGACACCCTCCTTCTAGGGGATGTCTCATAAATTATTGCAAGGAGATTAAAAAAAATGGATAACTTTCTAACTACATCAAGAGGTAAAATCAATAGTAACAAGAGAAAAATATATGGGTGTAATATATCGGGACATATCTAATCAATCATATTCATAATCTTTGGGTTCCCATTGCTCGTTAATTAATGACACTTTAAATATTTGGGGATGCCTAATTTTCTTAGATCATCAAATTCTCAAGCATGG
>ML833352.1:50000-60537 GCA_009831015.1 Picea engelmannii
TTTATTATATGTTACACTCTCCCGTAGATATAATTCACTTTCCAATTGGACAAACATGTTCATCAACTGGAAGAAAAGATATGCTGACAAATTCACTAAAAAACCATTATTTTCAAGTATATGGAAACAAATCCCTAAATTCATCTACTGGGAGATTTTTTTGAATAGGAACGAGTCCATTTTTCAAAACAATCTATTTCCTCCACCAAGGGTGCTTTCATAGGAATGCAACCTTCTTTCAGAAGTCTTTTGTTAGAAACCACATAAGCTAGATTCATTAACGACTTTAGATAAATCAGAATAGGAATGGGTCAAAGGAATTCTCAGTGACCGCTTCTTTCAACCCTCCCCATCATATTCTTTCAAGGTGTCCCAACACTCTTGGAAACTTAGACACTCAGACCAATAATTCATTGAATGGTAGAGGTGGCAAGTATCTATCATTTATTCTTCGATGGAGCTTCGACATGAAATATAAGGGTGGCAAGTGCGGGGGGAGTCATATTTGGCTACAAAGGAATTGAGAATATTGAGTTTTCATGGGGTCTAGGTCACACTACAAATAATAAATAAGAGGCCCTTGAAGTATGTATGAGACTACATCTCATTACAATAGATACTTCAGCTAGAATAGTCATCCTTGGTGATTCTGATTTAATTGTCAAAGAGCTTCGAAAGATAATTAAAAAGGATCATCCCAACCTTATATAGATCTACCATAGAATTAGGACGATGGAGAAAAAATCTAAATCTGTAATCTATCACCACATTTAGAGAACCAAAAATGGGAAAGACCACTCCTTGTCCAAGGAAGAAAATCAATTTGAATAAAGCACCGTCAAAATCAATGAGTAATATTCTCAAATTTATTTACCTTAAAATATCTATGTTCCTTTATAACAAATTCAACTCCCTCAAGGACAATTATTGGTCCAAGAAAATTAATGCTTAATTGAAAGGAATGGGAGGGTATGTGACTCCAACTCCATTCATCCCAGGAGTTTCTATCATCACTTAGACTCATGGTGCACTAAGAAGACCTCCCATACCATAGACACGTGGAAAAAAATTCACATCACACAAGCTATATCCTCTCCATCTGATGTTTTTTAAACCATCCTCATGCGAATTGATGGATCCATGTGGGAAATTCCCCTCAGTTAAGGTTATTCTACAACAAATCATCCCCCTCGGCCTTGTAATATTCACCATCTATACGGGAACTACAAAACAATCACTAACCTCAACATTAAAGATGTTATTCACATTATCATTTCATTATATGGCACAATCCTTTCTCTTCTGGGATTTGATGTCAAATTCGCTTGAGGAATTCACATTTGGTAGATATTGGGTGTTAAATGGATTATGGAAGTATTGGAAACATCACATCGACATCAAATTCTCTAGACAGTATTGGAATTCCCAATTTTGGAAGCATACACTCCGTAGATCATTTATCCTAATTATGTGGTGGTGGAGCAGTGTTCCCTACAATTGCACCAAATGTAAATTGGAGAGTATGCAATAGAAATTACAATCACAACAAACAAAAATTCATACTCTGAGAAATTCAAATGCTAAACTAACCCACCAATTTCAAGAATAAGAGACCAAGAAAAATGAAATTAGCTCTAGATCTACATGTAGTCAATCTAAATTCAACCCAACTCTGGTCTCTTCGTCTCCATGTTTAGATTCATCCCCATAAAGATCATGTCCAGCAGAGGCCCCTATCATCAAAATGATCATTCACATTGATGCAGGAGAATCCTTTCCACCTCAGCACGCGCCAGCATTCTAGCACATCAAAGCACATTCAAGGAGGGGAGAGGCACCAACCCTCTCATTTTTTCCCTCAATTTTAAAATTTAAAATGTAATTAATGTTATTAATTGGTGAAATACTGGAAGCGCCAAGTTGATTCTTTTGTACACGAAGTAGATAGACAGGCCTCTAATGAGGCATGAGGTGTACAGATCTTGGTATTTTCCTGGGATATGAAGATGTACATTTTCATTTAATGTAATAAGCCTTAGTAGATAGGCATTGTAATGGTAATTAGACACCACTAGTGTAGTTGGAGGGAAAGCTAGATGAGCCCCTCTTGTATAAAGAATTGCAACGTATGCCCAGTAGAGGCTGCTAAAATTTGATTATAAACCATTTTAATCCAAAGAGAGGAGAGGAGAGATCCAAGACTCTGTTGTAGTGCAAGCTTGCACATATTGTAATCATGCATTCATATTAATACAAAGAGCAGTTTTTCCTGCCAATGAGTTTTCTGTGTGTTTATGTATATTATGAATGATATATGTGTGCTTATGATATGTTGTAGATGTATGAGTTAGATTTTATCTATAGGGTAAGGATATAATTATCTGATTCAGAGTTTACGGAAAAAAGAGTCAGGTGTGTTCAAAAGTGTCGAAGCCCGAATTTTCGAAGAAATCACAGCCGTCGAATGCCAGAGGAGCGTGAGACGTAGATCTCACCCAGGTAAGTTCGTTGGTTCGAAGTTTGGAGGATTTGGAGACAGGTGAAGTGGAAACTCCAGAAGCCCAAAACTATGAAGTGCCTTTCAAGGTTAGCCCCAGGTCACATCTCAAGGTCATATGAGGAGCCTAGAGAAAGGAGATAGCACTTGTAATTTTAAAAAGAAACAGAGGATTAAAAAAATCCCACGGGTATCACAAAACCTGCACCTAAGGAGAAAAGAGGTTTGTGTTAAATCAATTTGTGGCTAGCAAGGTCCCAAGGAGATAATTCTTCTCAGCCTTCTTAAGATCCTTGACCGAGAGGTCACGCAGCCTCGAGGAGAGAAGGGGGGTCTGCATCAAGTGGCATCAGAGCCTAGGAAAAGGTTATGTTTGATACCATCAAGTGGTATCAGAGCCTGTTTTTTATTTCAGGGAGTAGGCAGGAGACAAAGGAGATAGTTTGATACCATCAAGTGGTATTAGAGCTTGATTTCGCCTGTAGACAGTAGGTGAGGGAAGACAGAGTGTTGATTCTCTATGTGTGGAGATCTATTTTCAAGTAGGCAGAAGACATTTGACAACCAGGTGGGCTGCAAGAGAAAGTTGGAGATACTCTCAGTTGCAGGGTAACCAACATAGTTTCCAGGAGGGAAGGCAGAGGAGAAAAATGGATATTGAAGGCCATAGGAGTGGTCAAGGTAAGGACTGCCAACAGAAAATCAAGGCAGAGATGGACAAAGAGCTCCAAGAGATAAGATCCTAAATGGACAGGCTAACGCTAAAGATGCATTAGGAGGCACAGGTATGATGGAGGTACGAATGACCACTAAAAAGAAAAGTAAAGTGGTATGTTTATAATTTGTTGGCCAGAAGGAAGTAACAAGTGTTGAGGAGGTGGCTGAGGGAAGTTGAAACCCTCAGTCCCACATAGGATATGATTTGCATCTACAAGCCAGAGGTTGGAGAAATCCTTAGTGAGGAGGAAGTGAGATCAATTGATATCATGAACTGCCAGGAGATTAGTAATGAAAATTCAATTTTCCATGTGGGAAATGAGATGAGATCACCTGAAGATCTCATAGACTACCATGAGGGCAGGACAAAATTCCCAAATTGTCAGGTGGGAAAGGGAGAGGAGGAGAGACTATTTGAGAGACTCATGAACTCAGTTGAGAGTTCATATCAGCAAGGAGTGTTGACCTAGGAGGATCAGAGGAGTTTCCTGATCTTTGGTGGAATTCAAATATTCCTGCCAAGAAGCCCAGTTGAGGTTAGAGCATGTGTTGTAGATGAAACAATAGAAAGACAAAAAATAAAGTCTGTCATAAAGGAGGAGAGGGAGAAGACATCGAAATTTGCCTCAACAGAAGAAGAGGAGCATGTAGTGAACATGATAACTCCATGGGAGCAAGAGTTGGGGTTGCTAGAGGATTGCTTGAATAATCCAGGAACAAAGAAGGACTGTCAAGATGCAGTCATGCAAAGAGAAATAGAATTCCAACATGAGGAGCAATTGGAGGAAGCTAGAATTTCACCAGCAGAGGAGATGACAGAGGATAATTTGTCAGAGGAGATAGCTAAGCAGTAGCTCAGTAAGGAGCTTGCTGAACTGGAATCTACAGTAGAGTGGCAAGTAAGTGCCACAGTAGAGAAGACAACATGGAAGATTAGGATGATCTTCCCTTAGAGAAGTAAGGAAGACTTCCAAGAATCCAGCCAACAGATCATCTAGAATAGGTCATTAAGGAGGTAAGAGAGTTGATGTTGAGGTCATCATAAGAATTTTTCAGCAAGGAGAACCTGAACAGAGGAGAACCTGCAAGAGAAGCAGGGAAGCAGCAGGAGAAGCAAAGTAGAGGAGCAAGAGGACGACTCTAGAGAGAATTTTGGGATCAAGGAGGATTTCAACAGCAGAGCAGAGGAGCTCATGAGAAGGAGCTCATGATTTTCCCAATAGTGGAGTATGATGCAAGAGCATCTTTTCCACCTCAGCACATGCCAACATTCCAGCACATCAAACTGAATTCAAGGAGGGGGGAGGGGCCAACCCTCTCATTTTTTCCCTCAATTTTAAAATTTTAAATGTAATTAATGTTATTAATTGATCAAAGGATGGAAGGACCAAGTTGATTCCTTTGTATAGGAAGTATATATAAAGGCCTTTAATGAGGTCTGAGTTGTACATATATTGAGCTTTGTCTCGGATCTGAAAAATTTCATTTTCATTTAATGTAATAAGCCTCGGTAGATAGGCATTGTAATGGTGATTAGACACCACTAGTGTAGTTGGAGGGAAATCTCAATGAGCCCCTCTTGTATAAATCATTCTAACGTATGCCCAGTAGAGGATGTTGAAGTTTGATTGTAAACCATTATAATCCAAAGAGAGGAGAGGAGAGAGTCAAGACTTTGTTGCAGTCCGATCTTGGACATATTGTAATCCTACATTCATATTAATACAAAGAGCAGTTTTTCCTCCCTATGAGTTTTCTGTGTGCTTATGTATTTTATGAATGATATCTATGTGATTATGATATGTTGTAGATGTATGTGTTAGATTTCATCTGCAGGGTAAGGATAAAATTCTCTATATGTTTGAGAGTTGTTGAGTTATTCTGGGTTCTTTAGGTTGTGCAAGGAGTGCACAACAAGATATTGGAAACTCTGTAGCCAACGCAAGGAGTACGCATTTGAATTATGTTTCCTAGTTTAGAGGAGAACATGCCAGGTGGGCACACCAGGATAATTCAAAATACCAAGAGGAACCTCAGGGTTACTGCACACCCTGGAGGAAGAATTGTGAAGGAGAAAGAATAGAAGCCAAAGTTACTGAATACTTTGTAAATCTCTCCCAAGAGGGAATTGAGTAGGTGCAAGTGTGCACAAGAAGAAATTTGTTTGGAGTTTAGAGAGAGGAGAGTGTCAAGGAGAAGACACTGCATAGTTGTCGCACACTCTGTAAGCTCAGCAAGGAGTGCTTTGAGTAGAAAGTGCCAAGAGGGCACATATATCCCTTGGAGGGACAAAGGGACAAAGACCTTTGAGGTTAGAGCAGTCGAAGCTCATATGAAATAGAGTTTTTGAACACACTGTAGGAGAGCTCTATAAGTGTGCATTGAGTGGATGTAGGAAATTCATCAATGAACTTAAAAGAGTTCAAGACACAAGAAAATACCTGTGCAAAGTGTGCACCAGGCCAATGCTTAGACAAGTATAGAAGAAGTTTGAAGAACCAAACAAGAGCCAGTGTGTTTCAGAGGTAAAGGGTTCCAACTTTTTAAGCTCAAGAGGAAGAGCGTAGGGTGCCAGGAGGGCACAAGAATCCTTTGAAGAAAGTAGAGGGATAAGACCCTTAAGAGACTGAGTGAGTTTGAAAGCTCAGGAGAATTAGTGCCATTTCACATAGAGTCTTTGCAAAGGGTGCAGAAGAATGAGAATAGTCCAAGTCTTGGACTCTGGGAGAAGCGCTAAGTGTGTAGAAGAGTGAAATCACAAGTGTGCGCCAGGGTGAGGTCAAATTTCATTGATACAAGCTCAAGAGGAGGATCGAAGTTGATACCCATGTACCCGAGGTCATAGGAAAAATCTCAAAGGCCAAAGCGTTTGACACTTTCGAATTTTCCCAATTCAGGAGAAATTCTAAGCTCAGGAGGAGGAGAAACAACAACTGTTGGATCAGATATGGAAGAAGATATGGGCCATCTAAGTACATTCCAGCAACAAGAAGGATCATGCATAGGAGGAGAAAATATCCTAACCATCGGATCTGAGTGCATGGATTGACAATCGTTGGATCTAGGTAAGTGCATGGAACTTAACCCCTTTTAAAGTGCACAAGAGAGAAGGATAACTGTAGTCTTGAAGTCCTGAAGTGGATTGGGACCATCCATCTTCCTAAAGGACTAGTGCCATTCAATCAATGCTTCGTTGGTTCGTGGTTCAGGAGAATCAGAAGTAGGAGGAGAGAAAATTCTTGAAGGCCAAAGTGGCGAAGTAAATATGGATCATTGGATCCAGAAGGGTATGTGGCGGAGATCCACATACTTAAGAAAAAATTACTTTGGGAAAAAGAAAATGTGGAGTATTTAGAACTCCCAAATCCCAAAGCTGCGAAGATATATGAACCGTTGGATCTAGGTAGGGCATGTGGGAGAAATCCACGGACTTCGGAGGAAGAGCCCTTCAGAGGAAAGCGGGGCTGGTGAAGACAAAAGTCCTGAAGCCCAAAGTCATTGTGGGTCATTGATCTCCGAGGAGAAGCGTGGACCATTGATTAGCAAAGGGGACATGTGGAGCATGGAGATTTACTTAGGATAAAAGTCACTTGGGAGGAATTGAGGAGTGAAGACACAATAACTCTGGAAGGCCGAAACACTAAATTCTATCAGAGCCATCCATTGGGATAGGATGCATGGTGGAAGATCCACCACTTTGGAGGATCAACACTCCAGAAAAAAGGGGAGAAAAGGGGAATTGAATGAAATCCTCTTGAAGGGGAATCAAAGGAAATATTGACTATTGATTGAGGTGAGTATGTCGCATTTGACCTGTAGCTTTTGGTAGCAGTCACTTTGGGGGGAAAAAGGTGTTGGAATGCTTGAAATTCCTAAAGATGAAATACCAATATAGATCATAGACATTGGATGTAAAAGGAATGTGGGTCTTATATCTGGTCCAAGTGTTTTCGCCGATTCAGAGTTTGGGGGAAAAAGATTTAGGTGCGTTCAAAAGAGTGGAATCCCGAATTTCCAAAGAAATCATAGTCATCAGATGCCAGAGGAGCATGAGCCATAGATCTCACTCTGGTAAGTTCCCTGGTTCAAAGTTCAAAGGATTTTGAGACAGGTGAAGTGGAAAATTTAGAATCCCAAAACTCTGAAGCACCTTTCAAGGTTAGCCCCAGGTCAAAACCCGAGGTCATATGAGGAAAGGGGCCTAGCGAAAGTAGCTAGCACTTGTTATTTTAAAAAGGAACAGGGGCTTAGCAGAAGCTCGCGGTTCTCACAAGACCTACGCCTAAGGATAAAAGGGGTTTGTGTTAAATCAATTTGGGGCTAGCAGGGTCCCAAGGAGATAATTCAACTCAGCCTTTTGAAGATCCTTGACTGAGAGGCCGCACATCCCCGAGGAGAGAAGGGGGGTCTACATCACACATCCTATGAATTTATTCAACCCACTCTACATCAGCCTATGCACGATGATCTAGAAGATACTCTTGGAGAGGTGGACAAAGATATCAAACTCAATTAGGATATATATATGCATAGTAATTTGTTTTTTGTTATTCTCATATGTAGAAACCTATCCATGGAAAAATTGCAATAGTTTTGATGTATATTTGAGAATATTTAGGAGTAGTTGGGACAAATGTAAAATTGTAGTTTTTCTTCAGGTCTATGGATATTCTGAAATTTTGTACATAAAGGTTGTTTTTTCCCTAGAAAAAACCTTTTTTAAATAAAAATTATAACCATTTCTGTCAAAAAAATAATCTCATATGTCATTGTTTTCGATGGTTAATGAATTTTTAAAAAATCAAAAAAATTGTTTTACATTGATTCACCTCCCCCCCTTAGTATAAGTGTGTTCTCAACAATCCGGTTTAGAGAGAGTTCCTTTGGAAATAGTCTAACCACTGGAAGGTAGATATCAACAACACACATGTATGGTCAAGAAGGTTTCTCCACAAACATGGCTCCATTGTTTTATGGAACAAACTACGCCTTCTAGAGCATAAATATGTGAACATATTTAATGGTTGCTGGTTTTGATATTTAGAAACCATTTGTGAATTTTTATACAACCCCCAAAACTCCACAAAAATGTATGCCCGAGAAGAATCCTAGTGCAAATAATGCAAAAGAAATGAATTCCAATTTCTGTTGTTTATCATAATCCAATTTTGTCAAGGTGATGTATTGTGGATCAACAAAATAACTTTTGTACAAGCTTCAAAATATCTATGAAGGCGATGACAAGGTTAATAAGAAAAAGCTCCAATATCATAGAAGATAGTTTGAGAGTCTAAAAGTGAAAGACAAAGAAAATGTTGTAGCCTATATCCTTCATGTGGACGAAATTGTCAACACCATGAGAGGACTTGGGGAAAGGGATGAAGAATCGATGATTGTACAAAAAGTGTTAAGGTCACTTCCTTTAATATTTTGTTCCAAAGTCTTTTTCATTGAAGAAATGAAGGTTCTTGGTAAAATAGCAATGGATGAATTATATTGGATCCTCATGGCTTATGAAATTAGGATAGATAAAGAAAACCCATCAAAGAGAGAAGCAACCTTCAAATCTTGAAAGAAGACAAAGAACATAGAGCATGAATCAAGCAATTTCTATGACAATGAATCAGATGCAATGGAATCCCATTTTGTGAGGAAAATCAAGAAAGGATCAGGAAAATATAAAGGTAAGCTACCCTTTAAATGCTTTAATTGTGGAAAAGTAGGACATTTCCCTACTAAGTGTCCATATGTGAAAAATGAAAGTAGTGATGATGAAGAATATCATAACATTAAGAAATCTTATAAGAAAGAGAAGAGTATATACTCAAAATGGGTTAGTGACTCGTCTAAAGAAAGCAATGAAAGAATTTTCAAAGTGAAAGAGAATAAACTCTTTTCATGGCCATAGAAACAAATATTGATGAAGAGAAAGAGAAAGAAACAATGGATTCAGAAGAAGAATAAAATGATGAAATAGGTGGGGAAGTGGATCTTGAAAAATAAATCATGTGTCCCTTAATAGAAATAAAGAAGCTTAAGAAAAATAACTTGAAAGAAAAGGAGCAACTACAAAAATATGGAGAAAAGGATCGTGATTCAAAATCCAAAATGTCATAAATCCTTGAAAAAATAGAAAATACTATCATGAACCTAAAGGTTCAATTAGAATAAGCAAGAAGGATGGAAGGAGTGAGAATCTAGCTGAAGAAAAATGAAGAAAATTGCGAAGAGATAGAAACTGAAATTGTTTTCTTAAGAAAGGAGTTGGAGAAAACAAATATTAAGTTGAATAGAAGCTTGAAATTTGAAAAGAGCACTAAAACCTTTGACAATATCCTCAATTTTCAAAGGTCTCCGTTCATTAAGATTGGTCTTGGATATGATGTTGTTGTTTCCTCCCTACCTACAAATGACCTTGCTACAACCATGGAATTTGTATTCATTCCAAGAGGAGTTCAGTCTGGTTTTCCATAATAACAACCTACCATTGATTGTGTCAAATTTTTTGATGAGCTTCCTATTCCTCACAAGCCATAAATTGAGCATGTTTTTACAAATGACATTGTTGTTGATGTAATAGGTTGGTCTACTCATATACGTGAACCTAACCTTCAACCTACTTCCTCTATTCAACCAACAAAAAATATATATGCTCTATCATCATCCTCACCATAAAAACCTAATAAATGTCAATCATGCTTTAAGATATTTGCAAAAGATACATGAAAGACATAATTGTGGACCAGTGTTGACTACTAGGATAGATTGTGGTTGGATTGATCGATGGTTGTGGAATCATTTGACTAGATTTTCTAGGACTTTGTATTTTTGTGTATCATCCAATGTATAGTTGTGCAATGTTCCTCTTACTTACTAATGATTTCCTTGGAATTTTCCGACCGAGGATCGACCTAACATCATATTTGACAAGAGTTTCGACTGAGTATTTGATGATTGAGTTTCAACTGGGTTGTCCATCAACTAGAATTTTTTATCATAAATATTGATGATACTTATTGATCCCTTAGGGGGGGATACTTGAATTTGTTGATATGTGAACCAAACTAATATCTTCTTGTTGACTCGACTGTTTCTTGTTGAAGAGACTTGAATTTGGTGAGTTTTCTTAATACAAAATTGAACAAATTTAGAATAGAAGATTGTGCACCAGTCAACACACCCATGATCACAGGTTGTAAATTGAGAAAAGATGATGTATCTCAAAAATCAAATCAAACATTGTATAGTTCAATGATTAGCAACCTACTATTTGTGACAACATCAAGGAAGGAAATTATGCAATTCCTAGGATTGGTTGCACAA
>ML833352.1:60637-96430 GCA_009831015.1 Picea engelmannii
CCTTGTAATATTCACCATCTATACGGGAACTACAAAACAATCACTAACCTCAACATTAAAGATGTTATTCACATTATCATTTCATTATATGGCACAATCCTTTCTCTTCTGGGATTTGATGTCAAATTCGCTTGAGGAATTCACATTTGGTAGATATTGGGTGTTAAATGGATTATGGAAGTATTGGAAACATCACATCGACATCAAATTCTCTAGACAGTATTGGAATTCCCAATTTTGGAAGCATACACTCCGTAGATCATTTATCCTAATTATGTGGTGGTGGAGCAGTGTTCCCTACAATTGCACCAAATGTAAATTGGAGAGTATGCAATAGAAATTACAATCACAACAAACAAAAATTCATACTCTGAGAAATTCAAATGCTAAACTAACCCACCAATTTCAAGAATAAGAGACCAAGAAAAATGAAATTAGCTCTAGATCTACATGTAGTCAATCTAAATTCAACCCAACTCTGGTCTCTTCGTCTCCATGTTTAGATTCATCCCCATAAAGATCATGTCCAGCAGAGGCCCCTATCATCAAAATGATCATTCACATTGATGCAGGAGAATCCTTTCCACCTCAGCACGCGCCAGCATTCTAGCACATCAAAGCACATTCAAGGAGGGGAGAGGCACCAACCCTCTCATTTTTTCCCTCAATTTTAAAATTTAAAATGTAATTAATGTTATTAATTGGTGAAATACTGGAAGCGCCAAGTTGATTCTTTTGTACACGAAGTAGATAGACAGGCCTCTAATGAGGCATGAGGTGTACAGATCTTGGTATTTTCCTGGGATATGAAGATGTACATTTTCATTTAATGTAATAAGCCTTAGTAGATAGGCATTGTAATGGTAATTAGACACCACTAGTGTAGTTGGAGGGAAAGCTAGATGAGCCCCTCTTGTATAAAGAATTGCAACGTATGCCCAGTAGAGGCTGCTAAAATTTGATTATAAACCATTTTAATCCAAAGAGAGGAGAGGAGAGATCCAAGACTCTGTTGTAGTGCAAGCTTGCACATATTGTAATCATGCATTCATATTAATACAAAGAGCAGTTTTTCCTGCCAATGAGTTTTCTGTGTGTTTATGTATATTATGAATGATATATGTGTGCTTATGATATGTTGTAGATGTATGAGTTAGATTTTATCTATAGGGTAAGGATATAATTATCTGATTCAGAGTTTACGGAAAAAAGAGTCAGGTGTGTTCAAAAGTGTCGAAGCCCGAATTTTCGAAGAAATCACAGCCGTCGAATGCCAGAGGAGCGTGAGACGTAGATCTCACCCAGGTAAGTTCGTTGGTTCGAAGTTTGGAGGATTTGGAGACAGGTGAAGTGGAAACTCCAGAAGCCCAAAACTATGAAGTGCCTTTCAAGGTTAGCCCCAGGTCACATCTCAAGGTCATATGAGGAGCCTAGAGAAAGGAGATAGCACTTGTAATTTTAAAAAGAAACAGAGGATTAAAAAAATCCCACGGGTATCACAAAACCTGCACCTAAGGAGAAAAGAGGTTTGTGTTAAATCAATTTGTGGCTAGCAAGGTCCCAAGGAGATAATTCTTCTCAGCCTTCTTAAGATCCTTGACCGAGAGGTCACGCAGCCTCGAGGAGAGAAGGGGGGTCTGCATCAAGTGGCATCAGAGCCTAGGAAAAGGTTATGTTTGATACCATCAAGTGGTATCAGAGCCTGTTTTTTATTTCAGGGAGTAGGCAGGAGACAAAGGAGATAGTTTGATACCATCAAGTGGTATTAGAGCTTGATTTCGCCTGTAGACAGTAGGTGAGGGAAGACAGAGTGTTGATTCTCTATGTGTGGAGATCTATTTTCAAGTAGGCAGAAGACATTTGACAACCAGGTGGGCTGCAAGAGAAAGTTGGAGATACTCTCAGTTGCAGGGTAACCAACATAGTTTCCAGGAGGGAAGGCAGAGGAGAAAAATGGATATTGAAGGCCATAGGAGTGGTCAAGGTAAGGACTGCCAACAGAAAATCAAGGCAGAGATGGACAAAGAGCTCCAAGAGATAAGATCCTAAATGGACAGGCTAACGCTAAAGATGCATTAGGAGGCACAGGTATGATGGAGGTACGAATGACCACTAAAAAGAAAAGTAAAGTGGTATGTTTATAATTTGTTGGCCAGAAGGAAGTAACAAGTGTTGAGGAGGTGGCTGAGGGAAGTTGAAACCCTCAGTCCCACATAGGATATGATTTGCATCTACAAGCCAGAGGTTGGAGAAATCCTTAGTGAGGAGGAAGTGAGATCAATTGATATCATGAACTGCCAGGAGATTAGTAATGAAAATTCAATTTTCCATGTGGGAAATGAGATGAGATCACCTGAAGATCTCATAGACTACCATGAGGGCAGGACAAAATTCCCAAATTGTCAGGTGGGAAAGGGAGAGGAGGAGAGACTATTTGAGAGACTCATGAACTCAGTTGAGAGTTCATATCAGCAAGGAGTGTTGACCTAGGAGGATCAGAGGAGTTTCCTGATCTTTGGTGGAATTCAAATATTCCTGCCAAGAAGCCCAGTTGAGGTTAGAGCATGTGTTGTAGATGAAACAATAGAAAGACAAAAAATAAAGTCTGTCATAAAGGAGGAGAGGGAGAAGACATCGAAATTTGCCTCAACAGAAGAAGAGGAGCATGTAGTGAACATGATAACTCCATGGGAGCAAGAGTTGGGGTTGCTAGAGGATTGCTTGAATAATCCAGGAACAAAGAAGGACTGTCAAGATGCAGTCATGCAAAGAGAAATAGAATTCCAACATGAGGAGCAATTGGAGGAAGCTAGAATTTCACCAGCAGAGGAGATGACAGAGGATAATTTGTCAGAGGAGATAGCTAAGCAGTAGCTCAGTAAGGAGCTTGCTGAACTGGAATCTACAGTAGAGTGGCAAGTAAGTGCCACAGTAGAGAAGACAACATGGAAGATTAGGATGATCTTCCCTTAGAGAAGTAAGGAAGACTTCCAAGAATCCAGCCAACAGATCATCTAGAATAGGTCATTAAGGAGGTAAGAGAGTTGATGTTGAGGTCATCATAAGAATTTTTCAGCAAGGAGAACCTGAACAGAGGAGAACCTGCAAGAGAAGCAGGGAAGCAGCAGGAGAAGCAAAGTAGAGGAGCAAGAGGACGACTCTAGAGAGAATTTTGGGATCAAGGAGGATTTCAACAGCAGAGCAGAGGAGCTCATGAGAAGGAGCTCATGATTTTCCCAATAGTGGAGTATGATGCAAGAGCATCTTTTCCACCTCAGCACATGCCAACATTCCAGCACATCAAACTGAATTCAAGGAGGGGGGAGGGGCCAACCCTCTCATTTTTTCCCTCAATTTTAAAATTTTAAATGTAATTAATGTTATTAATTGATCAAAGGATGGAAGGACCAAGTTGATTCCTTTGTATAGGAAGTATATATAAAGGCCTTTAATGAGGTCTGAGTTGTACATATATTGAGCTTTGTCTCGGATCTGAAAAATTTCATTTTCATTTAATGTAATAAGCCTCGGTAGATAGGCATTGTAATGGTGATTAGACACCACTAGTGTAGTTGGAGGGAAATCTCAATGAGCCCCTCTTGTATAAATCATTCTAACGTATGCCCAGTAGAGGATGTTGAAGTTTGATTGTAAACCATTATAATCCAAAGAGAGGAGAGGAGAGAGTCAAGACTTTGTTGCAGTCCGATCTTGGACATATTGTAATCCTACATTCATATTAATACAAAGAGCAGTTTTTCCTCCCTATGAGTTTTCTGTGTGCTTATGTATTTTATGAATGATATCTATGTGATTATGATATGTTGTAGATGTATGTGTTAGATTTCATCTGCAGGGTAAGGATAAAATTCTCTATATGTTTGAGAGTTGTTGAGTTATTCTGGGTTCTTTAGGTTGTGCAAGGAGTGCACAACAAGATATTGGAAACTCTGTAGCCAACGCAAGGAGTACGCATTTGAATTATGTTTCCTAGTTTAGAGGAGAACATGCCAGGTGGGCACACCAGGATAATTCAAAATACCAAGAGGAACCTCAGGGTTACTGCACACCCTGGAGGAAGAATTGTGAAGGAGAAAGAATAGAAGCCAAAGTTACTGAATACTTTGTAAATCTCTCCCAAGAGGGAATTGAGTAGGTGCAAGTGTGCACAAGAAGAAATTTGTTTGGAGTTTAGAGAGAGGAGAGTGTCAAGGAGAAGACACTGCATAGTTGTCGCACACTCTGTAAGCTCAGCAAGGAGTGCTTTGAGTAGAAAGTGCCAAGAGGGCACATATATCCCTTGGAGGGACAAAGGGACAAAGACCTTTGAGGTTAGAGCAGTCGAAGCTCATATGAAATAGAGTTTTTGAACACACTGTAGGAGAGCTCTATAAGTGTGCATTGAGTGGATGTAGGAAATTCATCAATGAACTTAAAAGAGTTCAAGACACAAGAAAATACCTGTGCAAAGTGTGCACCAGGCCAATGCTTAGACAAGTATAGAAGAAGTTTGAAGAACCAAACAAGAGCCAGTGTGTTTCAGAGGTAAAGGGTTCCAACTTTTTAAGCTCAAGAGGAAGAGCGTAGGGTGCCAGGAGGGCACAAGAATCCTTTGAAGAAAGTAGAGGGATAAGACCCTTAAGAGACTGAGTGAGTTTGAAAGCTCAGGAGAATTAGTGCCATTTCACATAGAGTCTTTGCAAAGGGTGCAGAAGAATGAGAATAGTCCAAGTCTTGGACTCTGGGAGAAGCGCTAAGTGTGTAGAAGAGTGAAATCACAAGTGTGCGCCAGGGTGAGGTCAAATTTCATTGATACAAGCTCAAGAGGAGGATCGAAGTTGATACCCATGTACCCGAGGTCATAGGAAAAATCTCAAAGGCCAAAGCGTTTGACACTTTCGAATTTTCCCAATTCAGGAGAAATTCTAAGCTCAGGAGGAGGAGAAACAACAACTGTTGGATCAGATATGGAAGAAGATATGGGCCATCTAAGTACATTCCAGCAACAAGAAGGATCATGCATAGGAGGAGAAAATATCCTAACCATCGGATCTGAGTGCATGGATTGACAATCGTTGGATCTAGGTAAGTGCATGGAACTTAACCCCTTTTAAAGTGCACAAGAGAGAAGGATAACTGTAGTCTTGAAGTCCTGAAGTGGATTGGGACCATCCATCTTCCTAAAGGACTAGTGCCATTCAATCAATGCTTCGTTGGTTCGTGGTTCAGGAGAATCAGAAGTAGGAGGAGAGAAAATTCTTGAAGGCCAAAGTGGCGAAGTAAATATGGATCATTGGATCCAGAAGGGTATGTGGCGGAGATCCACATACTTAAGAAAAAATTACTTTGGGAAAAAGAAAATGTGGAGTATTTAGAACTCCCAAATCCCAAAGCTGCGAAGATATATGAACCGTTGGATCTAGGTAGGGCATGTGGGAGAAATCCACGGACTTCGGAGGAAGAGCCCTTCAGAGGAAAGCGGGGCTGGTGAAGACAAAAGTCCTGAAGCCCAAAGTCATTGTGGGTCATTGATCTCCGAGGAGAAGCGTGGACCATTGATTAGCAAAGGGGACATGTGGAGCATGGAGATTTACTTAGGATAAAAGTCACTTGGGAGGAATTGAGGAGTGAAGACACAATAACTCTGGAAGGCCGAAACACTAAATTCTATCAGAGCCATCCATTGGGATAGGATGCATGGTGGAAGATCCACCACTTTGGAGGATCAACACTCCAGAAAAAAGGGGAGAAAAGGGGAATTGAATGAAATCCTCTTGAAGGGGAATCAAAGGAAATATTGACTATTGATTGAGGTGAGTATGTCGCATTTGACCTGTAGCTTTTGGTAGCAGTCACTTTGGGGGGAAAAAGGTGTTGGAATGCTTGAAATTCCTAAAGATGAAATACCAATATAGATCATAGACATTGGATGTAAAAGGAATGTGGGTCTTATATCTGGTCCAAGTGTTTTCGCCGATTCAGAGTTTGGGGGAAAAAGATTTAGGTGCGTTCAAAAGAGTGGAATCCCGAATTTCCAAAGAAATCATAGTCATCAGATGCCAGAGGAGCATGAGCCATAGATCTCACTCTGGTAAGTTCCCTGGTTCAAAGTTCAAAGGATTTTGAGACAGGTGAAGTGGAAAATTTAGAATCCCAAAACTCTGAAGCACCTTTCAAGGTTAGCCCCAGGTCAAAACCCGAGGTCATATGAGGAAAGGGGCCTAGCGAAAGTAGCTAGCACTTGTTATTTTAAAAAGGAACAGGGGCTTAGCAGAAGCTCGCGGTTCTCACAAGACCTACGCCTAAGGATAAAAGGGGTTTGTGTTAAATCAATTTGGGGCTAGCAGGGTCCCAAGGAGATAATTCAACTCAGCCTTTTGAAGATCCTTGACTGAGAGGCCGCACATCCCCGAGGAGAGAAGGGGGGTCTACATCACACATCCTATGAATTTATTCAACCCACTCTACATCAGCCTATGCACGATGATCTAGAAGATACTCTTGGAGAGGTGGACAAAGATATCAAACTCAATTAGGATATATATATGCATAGTAATTTGTTTTTTGTTATTCTCATATGTAGAAACCTATCCATGGAAAAATTGCAATAGTTTTGATGTATATTTGAGAATATTTAGGAGTAGTTGGGACAAATGTAAAATTGTAGTTTTTCTTCAGGTCTATGGATATTCTGAAATTTTGTACATAAAGGTTGTTTTTTCCCTAGAAAAAACCTTTTTTAAATAAAAATTATAACCATTTCTGTCAAAAAAATAATCTCATATGTCATTGTTTTCGATGGTTAATGAATTTTTAAAAAATCAAAAAAATTGTTTTACATTGATTCACCTCCCCCCCTTAGTATAAGTGTGTTCTCAACAATCCGGTTTAGAGAGAGTTCCTTTGGAAATAGTCTAACCACTGGAAGGTAGATATCAACAACACACATGTATGGTCAAGAAGGTTTCTCCACAAACATGGCTCCATTGTTTTATGGAACAAACTACGCCTTCTAGAGCATAAATATGTGAACATATTTAATGGTTGCTGGTTTTGATATTTAGAAACCATTTGTGAATTTTTATACAACCCCCAAAACTCCACAAAAATGTATGCCCGAGAAGAATCCTAGTGCAAATAATGCAAAAGAAATGAATTCCAATTTCTGTTGTTTATCATAATCCAATTTTGTCAAGGTGATGTATTGTGGATCAACAAAATAACTTTTGTACAAGCTTCAAAATATCTATGAAGGCGATGACAAGGTTAATAAGAAAAAGCTCCAATATCATAGAAGATAGTTTGAGAGTCTAAAAGTGAAAGACAAAGAAAATGTTGTAGCCTATATCCTTCATGTGGACGAAATTGTCAACACCATGAGAGGACTTGGGGAAAGGGATGAAGAATCGATGATTGTACAAAAAGTGTTAAGGTCACTTCCTTTAATATTTTGTTCCAAAGTCTTTTTCATTGAAGAAATGAAGGTTCTTGGTAAAATAGCAATGGATGAATTATATTGGATCCTCATGGCTTATGAAATTAGGATAGATAAAGAAAACCCATCAAAGAGAGAAGCAACCTTCAAATCTTGAAAGAAGACAAAGAACATAGAGCATGAATCAAGCAATTTCTATGACAATGAATCAGATGCAATGGAATCCCATTTTGTGAGGAAAATCAAGAAAGGATCAGGAAAATATAAAGGTAAGCTACCCTTTAAATGCTTTAATTGTGGAAAAGTAGGACATTTCCCTACTAAGTGTCCATATGTGAAAAATGAAAGTAGTGATGATGAAGAATATCATAACATTAAGAAATCTTATAAGAAAGAGAAGAGTATATACTCAAAATGGGTTAGTGACTCGTCTAAAGAAAGCAATGAAAGAATTTTCAAAGTGAAAGAGAATAAACTCTTTTCATGGCCATAGAAACAAATATTGATGAAGAGAAAGAGAAAGAAACAATGGATTCAGAAGAAGAATAAAATGATGAAATAGGTGGGGAAGTGGATCTTGAAAAATAAATCATGTGTCCCTTAATAGAAATAAAGAAGCTTAAGAAAAATAACTTGAAAGAAAAGGAGCAACTACAAAAATATGGAGAAAAGGATCGTGATTCAAAATCCAAAATGTCATAAATCCTTGAAAAAATAGAAAATACTATCATGAACCTAAAGGTTCAATTAGAATAAGCAAGAAGGATGGAAGGAGTGAGAATCTAGCTGAAGAAAAATGAAGAAAATTGCGAAGAGATAGAAACTGAAATTGTTTTCTTAAGAAAGGAGTTGGAGAAAACAAATATTAAGTTGAATAGAAGCTTGAAATTTGAAAAGAGCACTAAAACCTTTGACAATATCCTCAATTTTCAAAGGTCTCCGTTCATTAAGATTGGTCTTGGATATGATGTTGTTGTTTCCTCCCTACCTACAAATGACCTTGCTACAACCATGGAATTTGTATTCATTCCAAGAGGAGTTCAGTCTGGTTTTCCATAATAACAACCTACCATTGATTGTGTCAAATTTTTTGATGAGCTTCCTATTCCTCACAAGCCATAAATTGAGCATGTTTTTACAAATGACATTGTTGTTGATGTAATAGGTTGGTCTACTCATATACGTGAACCTAACCTTCAACCTACTTCCTCTATTCAACCAACAAAAAATATATATGCTCTATCATCATCCTCACCATAAAAACCTAATAAATGTCAATCATGCTTTAAGATATTTGCAAAAGATACATGAAAGACATAATTGTGGACCAGTGTTGACTACTAGGATAGATTGTGGTTGGATTGATCGATGGTTGTGGAATCATTTGACTAGATTTTCTAGGACTTTGTATTTTTGTGTATCATCCAATGTATAGTTGTGCAATGTTCCTCTTACTTACTAATGATTTCCTTGGAATTTTCCGACCGAGGATCGACCTAACATCATATTTGACAAGAGTTTCGACTGAGTATTTGATGATTGAGTTTCAACTGGGTTGTCCATCAACTAGAATTTTTTATCATAAATATTGATGATACTTATTGATCCCTTAGGGGGGGATACTTGAATTTGTTGATATGTGAACCAAACTAATATCTTCTTGTTGACTCGACTGTTTCTTGTTGAAGAGACTTGAATTTGGTGAGTTTTCTTAATACAAAATTGAACAAATTTAGAATAGAAGATTGTGCACCAGTCAACACACCCATGATCACAGGTTGTAAATTGAGAAAAGATGATGTATCTCAAAAATCAAATCAAACATTGTATAGTTCAATGATTAGCAACCTACTATTTGTGACAACATCAAGGAAGGAAATTATGCAATTCCTAGGATTGGTTGCACAATTTCAAGATGCATCAAAAGAAACTCATTTGCAAGTAGTGAAACAAATATTTAAAGGGAACCTTGTACTTTGGCTTATTCTACTCAAGAGGTGAAATATATTTTACTCTAACAACATATATGAGTGAGGATAGGGAAAGTAGTGTTGATAGGAGAAGCATAAGTTCAGAGGGATCATCCTTTTTTCATTGATGTCAAAGGGGGAGATTTGCAGACATGGGTATAATTCTTTCTATACCTCAGAGAGTAGCATACAAGGGGAGAGTTGAAAACATGGAAGAATTCTTTCTATGCCTGCTGGACTATGTGTTTCGTTGCAATATTTCCATCAATGAAAAAGGGGGACATTGTTGGAAATTTTCATTGATGTCAAAGGGTTTACGGTATCACAATACACACAACATTTCCATGATTAATTTATATATATATATATATATATATATATATATATATATATAGGTTTACAAGTATATTAAAAAATGGATGAATGCAAAACAGTAAAAAGTGAAATGGTGGTTTCAAACCCATGGGTTTGGGGTATTTTCTCATGGTGTTTGGGGTATTTTCCCATGGTATTGGGAATTTATTATTTAATTAATGTACATGTCCATTCATGAAGGGTTATGAAAAAGTATAAAAAAGAATGTATAGAGAGAAAGTGACTTTTAAGTGAGTGTGTGAAAAATGGATGAGAAAAGATTGAATATCATTCCAAAAGGGAAGAGCTGAGAAATTAATGTCAGGTCAGCCTAGAATTTCCGCAATAACTTTTGTTCTCGGAAGATTTTATACCTTGAAATTTTGAAGAGATAGAGGAGATATTATGTGTATATGTGGTAAAAATTTCAGATGTTGGTTTGCTATACTTTCGAAGATATGCCTTGTGGAAGTTAGGGTTTATGAATGCTCCTGAAATGAGTTTCAAATAGGTAAGCTTGGCCATTTCACTATAACTTATTTTCTACGATGTTTCAGACCTTGAATTTTTGTAGAGGCCGAGGAGAGATCTTTTTGTACATGTGGTAACAAGTTTAGTTGTTGGTTCAATATATGTTCAAAGATATGCCCCATGGAATTTAGGGTTCCTAAGTTCTCTTGAAATCTGATTCAAACATGTCAGTTTGGAATTTTCACTATAACTTCTTTTATAGGGCTCTTTAGATTTTGAAGTTTTTCCAGAATAAAGGAGACATGTAGAAGTACCTCAACTAAAAATTTTAGATTTTTCTCACTCTACTTTCTGAGATATGCTCTATGGAATTTAGGGTTTTTGAATTGTCCTAAGATCTATTTCAAACAAGTTAGTTTGGAATTTTCACTATAACTTATTTTCTAGGACTCTTCCTACTTGAAATTTTTACAAAACAAAGGAGACATATAGAAGTACCTTACGTAAAAAAATTAGATGTTGGTTCGTTGTAATTTATGAGATATTCTCTATGGAAGTTAGAGATTTTGAATGGTCCTGAGATTAGTTTCAAACATGTCAGATTGGAATTTTCACTATAAATTCTTTTCTAAGACTCTCTAGACTGTAAAATTTTCAAAGAACAAAGGAGACATATAGAAGTACCTCAGGTAAAAATTTCATAATTGTATTTGTAAAATTGGATACATGACATATTGTACAAGTTCATTCTTGGGAAGTGGCCTAAAACAACAATATTTGGGAAAGTTTCCATTTGGAAATTCAAATTTTGGTTAGACTTGGAAAAGGAAGAAGTAGTGAGTAGACTTGGTAAAGGAAGAAGCCGTGATTAGACTTGGTAAAGGTATAAGTAGCGAGTAAACCTAGTGAAGGAAGAAATAACAAGAAGCATTGGTGAAGGTTGGTGAAACTTAGATATTGGTGTCTCTTTCTAAGTTGGTTCTTAGCAGCAAGGATTGGTGTCTACGAAGATGTTTAAGATATTGATGTCTCTTGATAAGTTGGTGCTTAGCAGTGGGGATTAGTGTCTCTAGTAGATTAGTGTCTAATAAGATATGTAAGAGATTGGTGTCTCTTGCTAAGTTGGTTCTTAGTAGTGGGGATTGGTGTCTCCAATAGATTGATTTCTATGAATATCTATGAGAGTAGGTTGGTGCCTACCAAAATTTTTACTAGTGGGGATTGGTGTCTCCAATAGGTTGGTTCCTACAAAGAATTATAAAGAGAAGTTTTGTGGTTTTATCCTGAAAGGGTTTCCAGTAAATATTATGTTCCTTTTTTTGCAGTTAATAAATCTCATGTGTGATTGTTTTCTTATTGTTGATGAATTCTTGAAAAAGAAAAAAAAATTCTTACATTGATTCACCCCCGCTCTCAATATAAGTGTGTGTTGAACATTGTTGTTTTCCCTAAAAAAAATTTGGAGGTGTTTATTTTTTAGCCTCTAGGAAAATATGACATTTAATTGTCAATTGTGTAGCCGATTTGTTCTTATATCAAAATTTGTTAGCCTATGACTCCTATACAATCATGAAGTCCTACACCACCTTTTCGTATTTCACATTATGGGATATAGTTTTTATCCTAAGTGTGCTCTATATCCTACTTTTCATCCTCCTTATATTATCTCTTAATGAGGTGTCGATGTCAGATAAAATCAAATTTAAGAGGTGGTTTCATTCATGTGTTATATATTTGTATAATTGGAACAAACACAAAGCATATAATATAGCTTAGGGATTTTTCCACCAAGTTTTTGCGGCCTAGTAATTCCATGGTATTTTTCCATGGGAGGTCATTGATGATCTATTAAAGAAGAGATATAATGAAGTGAGTGTTTCTTGAAGAAAATATGTTCCATAAATGATAATAAGCATTTAATGAAGACAATTTCATGGTAGAAAATTGCATCTTCTCACAAAATCTGAGATAAGTTCAATGGTTGAAATCTATGTTGAATTTGGAAATATATTCAATGTTAAATATTTTATGGATTCATTTCAAAAGAAATGGAAATTGTATTTGTTGTTGACTAAACTTTATTTAATCTATCAATCTAATTCAACAAGGCACACGTTTTTTATTCCAAAAGAAAAGTTAATTTAAGATTTGGTGATCTGGTGCAATCTAGTTCTTTGTCCAAGTTTCTTTTTTTGTAGATATGGGAAAGTGATATACGAAAATCTAGATCTTGGTGGCATATTATGTTATATTATTGTATGAATAAGATATTTAAATATTTTTCTAATTGTTGAATATGCTCATTTGACGTGACTAAACCATGGTAGCAGAGGATCATCCCCCATCGATTAGAAAAGGGAACTAGATCAAATTATTGCACCAATCAAACTGAGAGATGAAACCCTCTCTGTGATAGGGTTATGAATTGGGTGGATTGCAAGAAGAAAAAAACAATGTAAGAAGCATAAAATTCTCATAGAAAAGAGTAAGAAGGCCATGAGCACACAAATATGAACTAAAGAGGGAGTTGAGGAAAAGTTATACAAAGAGAAATGGTGAAGTTCCCAACCATGCCACTTCTCCACACCCATTTTGATATTTGAACTTCTCCATCTATATTCTCATCACTATGTCTGTCATGTCTCAATATCGATTCTCTTTGGAGATGATGAGCTCAAAAGCAGAAACACGTATCATTTATTTTTTCCACCCGTGTTCTTTCCTTGATGTTCCTCTTCCTTCTTCTCTTGTTTTCTACATAAGGAAAAAGAAGAAGAGATGACAATTGAAAATGAATGCACCTTGATTTGGAAACCCAAAATTCAAATGAGAGTCTAGTGATATTCGAACCAGTGACACTTTTCAAGAGTATCGATGTAGGAATGGAATAATAAGAACAAATGCTATAACAAAACCCTAACGTATGTGAGGTACATGTTATGATATTATCATAGTCCTAGTAGGTATCTGTATTTGGTTTCCGTCATTACAAACAACATATCCACATTAGTGCATGATGCCATTTTCATTTCTTTATATTAAACTATGAATACCAATACCATATAGTGCAACTAAACAAATGGATTAAATATGGAAGTTGCATTAAAGTGAGATGGGAATGATTAGTTTCAAAGTGGGTTATACTCTATTTCTGTTCAAAGACTTTTGCGACCATTGTTATGATAAGGTAGTTCTTTCATATTCATCACATTGGTTTTTTATATTCGAGGTTTCAGACCAAACCAGTGTGGTCCATCATCAAGAAAAGTTTTGGAGATATGAAGGAAAAATGATAAAACAAGTGTATATAAATACATGAAAAGTTTTTTATGAAGAGTCGACTTATTAAAAATGAAATCAAGAAATATAAAACCTAAAAATATATTATTTATTAATTAATTTCTAGAATCGGTCATTGTGGTTAGTGTGTGGGTTATACTCTTTTAACATGTAATTTTGATAATAATTAAAAAAAATGGGGTTCTTATGGATGAAAATATTGTAATAAGGAGGGGTTGAAGAGAGGCATTATAAACAAATGCATTAAATAAAGTCTCAGTACCTTCTGAACTATTGTAGCTTCTTCAATATTCTCACCTAACCCTTTCATAGTGTTTACAGTCTCATCTACTATGAGAAATAAACTTGCAATATTTTCATCTTCACTCATTCTCAGGCTTTCAAATTGCATTATGTAAGGTTGTAGTTTGTCAAACTTTACTTTATCATCTCCTTCATAATTGTTTACCGGCTTGTCCCATATTTCCTTTGTGGATTCCAACTACATTACGTTGACAAATCTTATTTCTCAAGTCCTCCTTGGATAACTTTCATAACTCTTGCATTTCTATAGTAATTTTTCTTAACAGATTCATTAGTTGAAAGAGTAGTTGGGATTTTATAACCATCTACCACAATCTGCCAAACTTCCATACCAAGAGACATAAGGTAGGTCTCCATCCTAAGTTTGCAAAATGAAAACTTTGTTCCATTCAAAAAATGAGGTTTGATTAAAGAAGGAAAGGAATATTGACTTGATATACATTCAATGTGATATTCCTTCCAACGGTTAAGTTGTTACCGAAGGAACCTGCACTCTGATACCAATTGGTATAACTAACATCAATATTGAGAGTGGGGGGTGAATCAGTATTTTGTCAGATTTATCAATTTTCGTTCTCTTCAATAAATTAAAGT
The DNA here is from genome assembly GCA_009831015.1 of Picea engelmannii. Lineage (NCBI taxonomy): Eukaryota > Viridiplantae > Streptophyta > Pinopsida > Pinales > Pinaceae > Picea > Picea engelmannii. Next base: position 75,065 of record ML833352.1, read on the forward strand.
TATTTATAAGTTCTTAATTAATCAAAAATACATGCAGGACACAAAAAACAAAACAGGAAAAACATTACACCAAAATTTTTACATGGAAACCCAATGCGGAAGAAAACCACAGAACATATTTCTTTATGTTCTTATGAAAGAAACAACTTACAATTTACAACTATTCAACTTGGCAGGAACCCATCTATCACAAATAAGGAAATCAATCCTCTTAGGCATTGTTGGCATAGGGGTAGACCCAGGGTTCAACGCTACAACAACGCACCAACAAAACCCTGAATATCGGCCCTTTCGGCAACACCTGTGAAGCGGATGAAGTCTCACCCGAGGTAGCAGCAGGGTTGTTTGTAGGACTCAAATGTCTACAACCTTAGATGGGACACAGATATGTGATTATAACACTTGACAGAGCACTTAGCAATCAACATTCACCTATATCCAGTCTTAGTTACAACATGGTTAAACCCTAATTACAGAGTATCACAGTATTCATTCAGATCTAAGGTATTTAATCACTAATCATATCCACATAGATTAGATCCATACTAGTAAGCACATAGAATTAACATATCTATCTACCATTCCTCTATATTGAAGAACTAAGCACATTAACATATAAACACATCAACACATCGCATAAATTAGATCAACACAGAATGTACGTGGTTCACCCCCACCCTGGGGCTATGTCCACCAACTCTTTGTCTTCTTTATTAGCTTCTTCAATTAGTTACATGCACAAAGCCTCAAAAACCCTACTCTGTAGAGGACAGGGGATCTATGCAACTCACTAGATCCTCCTTCCCCGAGTAGATCTAAGCACATAGCCTTCCACAGTCTCTTACAATGACTTGCACTTAACTCTGCAAGTCTCACATATCATGCACAAATCACTTACCACTCTTGATCACCTAGATCCAAGTATAGCAATTAGCCATTCCCTCTCACTACATCGCCTTAGCATCTATTTATACATACAAAATAGACCTAAGCATGGGTAAACCAATGGGCTGACATCCCATACCCATTACATAATCCCAAATCCCAAAAAGGGCCCTAAAATGGGATGAGATCCCACGGTCTCCACTTTGTATTGCGCTCCACCTTTGAAATCCTGTCGAAGTCCCAAAATTAGCTCAAACATGACCAAGGATCCTCAAAGCTTGGTCAAGGGCCAATAGGCCCCCAACACTCACCTGTGACTCATCCCGAGTCACTCTGATCTGGCTAGTTCTACTTTAAAAGCCTCGATCTTGGCTCGAGATGCTTCGACTTGTTGCTATGCCACAACCTCTTGTTCAATGAACTCTTGTATGAATGATTCATTGACAAGTCCCTCTAGGCGATGTTCAGCTGTAGTGATGACTTGATCCAGTTCCGATCCTTGACCTTCGATATATGTGAATAGTTAGTAAGCCTTATCCTATACAATTTGGATCATCTGAATCACTTCCATGACTTTTCTATGGATAGTGTGGAACTGTTGCTGGGCAGTGCATTGCTCTTGGGATCACTTCATTCTTTCCATAGCTATCAAGGGTGTCAACTATGCTTGTATTATCTTTGCTTGATACTTCTCCTCTTGGAGCTGCGACTCCAGTGCCTTTAGTTCTGGATTCTCAGTGAGTTTCTCATAGGTCTAGGCACTGTGATCAATGAGTTGCTTACATTCCATGGATAGGGATTTGATTCACTCAACTTTGCTTCAAACAATTGCTTCTCTTTGATCCCTCACATCCTGTAGGGTGATGGGCATTGTGCGGAGCTCTAAGTTTATTATTCATTGTTGTAGCTATTGGATAGGTTCTGTAAGATTCTCTACTTGATGCATGACTCGGTCTTCTACTTGTGTCTCTAATTCTATCACAAAGCAGAGTGCTCTGTTGACTTCTTCCTTCACTTTAAGTTTCTTTGCAAGCATTTGTTCTTTTTCTTGTTGCATCTGTACTTTCTCTTCTTCAAACTTTTCCTGGAGAGAAACTTTATCTTGTTCTGCAACTCTGCGTTTTTCTACGATTACACCTTGCACTTGCTTCAAATCCTGGGTGTCCTGTTCTATTTCTTCTTGAGCACGATGAAGGTGAGCTTCGAGTGCATCAGCTAGCCAATGGAGTTGGGTTGGCTCATCTCCCAACTCTGGTTCTCTTGATGGATAGGGCACAGTGGAGACTGTGTGACTGGACTAAAGGGCCTATTCTACCCTTCAGAGTTCAACCTCAATTCTATCGTACATTTCCTCCTTCTTGGCTTCTTGTTTCTCTGCGATTTCCAGTGAAGCATCATTTAAAGCTGTGATGATGAAGTCAAAATAATTGACACTAAGCAAAGTCTTCATCTTGGTCATGGTGGATTTCAATTTCTCCCAAGAAGAAGGTTTCAGGGGAGAAACCTTCTTCTTCTTCAGGGGATCAACCTTGTCTCTAGGCGGTGTTACTTCGCCTTGCTTCTGTTCAGATCCCTTATCGTTTATCTCTTCTACTTCATCATCACCCCCTTGTTCAGGTGATATTGAAGCAGTCTTTCCTGAGGTGCTTCTTAAATCTTGGACATCTTCGGTATTCTTCATTTTGTTGGTCCTGGGTGTATCATGTTCTTTATGCATGGTCTCTGGGCTATCAGGGTTATACATCTCTGCAGGGTATGCAGCAATAAGGAGGTCTACAGAACAGTCCTTAGGGATCTCCTCCAGGTCTTCTTCCGTGAGTTTGTAGTACGACTGAAGCTTCTCCATATGTTCATTGTCTCACATTGTTATGTAGATGAAGTGTCGATCTGCGCAGAACTTCATCAGGGGTCAAAACCTCTGTAGGGTGTTTGGGGTCATGCGAGGTTCAACTTCGATGGCTCTCTTCAGCTGAAGGTAATATGTGTGAAAAACACCATTCAACTACCATTATTTGTTCATATCACTCGAGTACCAGAGTGTGGTGAACTTTGTAGTAAGAGGCTCGAACGGTTCAATATCTGGAAAGTTCGCACCTTCTAGCATCTCCGAGGAAAAAAATTCGATGAGGATCAGGAGCCAGCTAAAGTGAAACTTGTAGCCTTAATCCTATGCTTCGCGACAGTCTAGTTTCATTTGATTAACTAGGTACTTCACCCAGTTCATCTGCACGCCTTCCACGCACTTCCCTGTGAGGTCAATGACAAAGACTGTGGCTTGCGTAGGTCTATTCTTCCTTACTAACTTTTCAGCTATTAGCTGGCAGGCTAGGCAGATCACATCATTCTGGATGGAGGATAACTTTTAGCCTCACATCCCCTTTTCAACATCGTCATATGTATCTTTGATCTTCTGTGCTAGTGTGAGATTTGTCGCTTTTCCTGGATATAAATCTTGTGGGTTGGGTCCTTGCATACTTAATCTAGTGATCCTATGGATCAATGTTGGATCAATTGTGATACAATGGTCTAGCCATAAGTAACTTCCATGGTAACATGAAAGTAATAGCTTGACATAGGCGTTCACTTCTTGGTGCCTTTCGAAGTGTGGGATTTTCATTACATTTAGCAGGGTGGACTATGCAATGTTCATCATCCATGGTTATAGGATTATCTTTGAGTTCCTCCCCTTCAACTTGGTCAAGTATTTGTACGGGGCGAGCATGCTATAGTTATTGTGATATCTTAGTTTGAAGTCACTGAACTTTAACGTTGTGATCTTGTCCTGCTACGCGCGAATTGTCCGTATCCCTTTCGGAAGGTACGCGGTAACCATGGAGTACTCAAAATAACTTGGCACCCTATCTTGATTCACTACACCAGCCAGAGGCGGGATGTAATCGGGCAATATGGTTAGGATCAACTTTGCATTTTCTAGGTCATCTTTGTCTTTGGTTCTCTTTTCCGCTGATGGTATGGATGATCCGGCTCCGCGAGCAGTCGACAAAGAAGCTTGCACTCCTCTCGTCGATGACACTTGAATACTTCCAGACATTTCTCTTTCATCCATTACTCTTTCAGTCATTAGGTCAATGAGAAATTCTTCGACAATTTTCTCTTCAGCGCTAAGCTCGTTTGACATGCACGCTCTTGGTTGAATATCTCGGGTTCGAAGAGTAACTAGTCAATGCAATGGGATGGATGGCAAGAGCACGATGATCACTGTGTGAAATCAACTAGTCTACAAACTCATATTCATGGTTAGAAAAAGTGTTCTCGTTGCATGGCGCAATGGGATAAATAGATAACTTGGAAACGGATCTCTTGCAACGGGTGAGAATCCTTCATTAAATTAGTTATGTCCGTTATGGTGCGATCCCAATGGTTTGGTGGCAAAATTTCTGATCATAAATGCCTTTTTACTCGTCCAGGTCATTGGTCTAATGATTATACTGTTCCCAATGAATGTATTTCATCACCATGGCAAAGTTCCATGTGACATTGCTCTAATATCCCAACAAAGTTCCAATTTTGAAAATTTTCCTTCTGCGAAGTTCCCTCTATAACTTTTTGTAACTTTTTGGTCTTAGCTCTCTTCTTACGTAGTTTTTGGGCCTTCTTTACAGTGAGCTTTGTCTCAGTATTCCTTTTTCCATTCTGGCTCTTATCTTCTTTTGGTAGAGTAACTTCACGATGTTGAGATTCTTTCATAGAAATCAGGGGTAATACTTCATCTGTATCTGGAATAGGTACTTCAATCTTCTGCAGGTCTTCTAGTGTTCTTCCCACTTCGACATCCAAGTCTCTAGTTTTAGATAGCTTCGCTTTGTTCAATTGTTCTTCAATCAAGTGTGCGATCCTCCTAGTCATGAAATATTTTAACTCTTGCTTCTTCTTCTCTAATATTTCTTCTTCTTTCCTTCAGGCCAGATCTCCTTCAATCCAAGGTTTTCCTAGTAAGATAGCAAATGGAGAGTTGTCCTCAATAAATTTAACAAATTCAAATTCTTCCTTTGTCGAAGTTCCATTGGCATTCATAGATATCTGGGTGAGATCTCCACATAGGTTTATCATCTTTCCTTTGAATAACCCTATTCCTCCCAATGAAGGAATCATAGTAGGATTTCCTAGAATTTCCCAAGTTCTTTCTATCATAATATTTACCTGTGTTTCTTCATCCAGAACACAATCAATTTCGATGTCTCCTATTCTTACTTCAATGCATTCTTTTTCTTTGAATATCTTTGATAAGATGATATGTCGATGGTCATTCAGGGTTTCTTTCATATCTAGCAATACTTTTTTTTATTCTTTCTGGGGTTCTGTCATAATCTCAGTTGCTTGACCTTTCTCATGGTCTCCTTGTCTCATTTTCATCCTTTCAAGCTTGGAAATAATTCTGGGTAAATCCAATACTTCATGGTCCATAGCTTTGCAACAGAGGAAACTAGGTCATCTTCCAGGGCATTCCTTAGCAAGATGTCCTGGTTTTCTGCAACTGTAACAAAGAGTTAATCCTCTCTTTCTCTTAAATGATCCCCAACCTTTCCTATACTACACACTAGGATCATGGTAGATAACCTAAAAAAAATTATTTCTAGGATCCTGCATCCATTTGTTAGTCCAAACATTCTCTCTATGCATAGGTATAACATATCTTTCACTACTCTTATCAGATCTACTCATATCAAATCTTCTTTCATCTATCAGTGCCCTAGTTTTCAAGCTAGGACAAATCTTATCAAACATACCTAGATTCATACTTTAGAAACAAACATTTCCACTAATCTTATCTTCAGCAGAGCACAAAGCTTCCAGATCTAAAAAAATTCACTATTCTTACCTTTATCAGAGCACATATCTTGCAGATCTTACCTCTTTTCTTTATATTTGAACCTTCTTGGAACAGATCTTCATAGATCAAAGTAGAATACTACGCACTAGAGCGATAGATCTATGCATAGAGCTTTCAAAATTTTCGGTCAGATATTCGCACAAGGCTTCTTTTTCTTTAGTTCCCAATAATCACAGTTTTAGGTTAGATATTTGCACAAAGATTCTTCTTCCTCAGTTCCCAGCAATCATAGTTTCAGGTCCCAAAAATAGAACCATTTGTTGGAATAGGGGTAGACTCAGCATTCAACGCTACAACAGTGCACCAACAAAACCCTAACTACTAGCCCTTTTGGCAACACCTGCGAGGCAGATGAAGTCTCACCCGAGGCAGAGGCAGGCGTGGTTGCAAGAATCAGATGTCGACAACCTTAGCTGGGACAGAGATTTGTGATTCTAACACTTGGTAGAGAACTCAACAATTAACATTCACCTATATCCAGTCTTAGTTACAACATGGTTAAACCCTAATTACAGAGTATCACAATATTCATTCAGATATAAGTTATTTAAGCACTAAGCATATCCACATAGGTTAGATCCATACTATTAAGCACATAGCATTAACATATATATCTACCCTTTACCTATATTGAAGCACTAAGCATATTAACATATAAACACATCAACACATCACACAAAGTAGAGAAACAAAACATGTATGTGGTTCATCCCCACCCTGGGGATACGCCTACCAACTCTTTGTCTTCTTTATTAGCTTCTTCAATCAGTTACATGCACAGAGCCTCAAAAACCATACTCTGCAGAGGACAGGGGATCTGCGCAACTCACTAGATCCTCCTTCCCCGAGTATATCTAAGCACAAAACCTTCCACACTCTCTTACAAAGACTTGCACTTAGCTCTTCAAGTCTCACATACCATGCACAAAGCACTTACAACTCTTGATCACCTAGATCCAAGTTTAGAACTTAGCCATTCCCTCTCACTACCTCGCCTTAGCATCTATTTATACATACAAAATAGGCCTAAGGATGGGTAAACCCATGGGTCGACATCCCATACCCATTACATAATCCCGAATCCCAAAAATGGCCCTAAAAGGGGCCGAGATCCCACGGTCTCCACTTTGTCTTGCAATCCGCCTTCGACAGCCTGTCGAAGTCCAAAAATTAGTTCAAACATGACCAAGGATCCTCAAAACTTTGTCAAGGGCCAACAGGAACCAACCTATCGAAAATGAGGACACCAATCCTCTTAGGCACCAACCTGTCTCAAACAATGAGGAAGCCAATCCTCTCAGGATACTATCGCAGATAGTGAGGATACCAATCCTTTCAGGCATCAACATGTCATGAATAATGAGGACACCAATCCTCATTGATCTTCAACTCATCCTAGCACCACCCTACCACCCTTAAATTCAGTTTAAGAAATATTCTTATATAACTAAACCTTTCTCTACAAAAATTAATCTTATATATCTTCGGTTCAGTTTCGTTGAACACTTACAAATCCTTTTTCTTCTATTTTCATCCATGCATTAATCGAATAGAGTGAATCCTTATTTATAATGGTTTTTCCTGAGTTCCCATTTCAGTATGTGTATGCATAATTGTTACATTGTGGACATATTTTGACCAGATCAAAGTCCTATCAGTTACACTTCTATATAAATAAAGTATGTAGACACATGACATTTACATTGTCAAAAAATATTGACCAGATCAAATTCATGTCAGTTACACTTCTATCTAAATAAATTATGTGGACGTGTGATAATTATATTGTGGAATAATCTTGACCAAATCCATCTATACATTCTTTGACTAAATCAAATGGAAAAAGTCTTCCTACGAATGAGCTCTATCTCATCTCCAGCAGCAAAACTTAGTCTTATCATATCATCTCCTTGTAAGTGATGTAAAAACTCACATTCTGGTCCATAGAGCACCTGCTACACAGATAAAATAAGATCCCAAGGATCAATTCACAAGTATTCACCTTGTCACACTTTCTCTACAGTGCGCTCACCCAGTCACTCCATTCATCCCATTGCATTCCATGCCATCTCTTGTCACACGATATTTGTTTTTTCACACTCTACAGTTCCATTCACCGCACTGTCTCAAGTTTCCATGCATATTTTCTTCTATGCAATCTTCCACACAATCCATATCAGTCCATTCCATCAAACTAGTTTTGTCTCATTACACTCCACTGCACCATATGTCACACTGGTTCAAAGCACCCTGCAGATTTTTTCTGGGCCATTCACCCTTCTCTACGTCATTGATACATTCATCCTTCGATCCTTCTATTCACTTGATGGCACAAGGTTAGTCCCAGGGTTCATATCCAAGAGTGGACCAACAAGCCCTAACTATTGGCCCTTTCGTCAACACCTGTGAAGCAGATGCAGTCTCACCCGAAGCATCTATGGGGGGTTGCAGGACATAGATGTATACAACCATGGGGATATCAAGTGGATCCAATACAAATCAAATACAATGGTTATATATCATCTACCAGTTCATATCTACTTCACAAAACTATCTATCAGATCTAACATAGTAATGCAATAATGTTATACCAATTGATAAAGAACAGAGCATCAATCACACACAACACAGAATATACGTGGTTCACCCTCTCTCTAGGACTACATCCATAGAACTATGCTTTATAATATATTAAGATGAATCATACATCTATCGTCTGTGCTCTTAGCTAGCATATCTTCTTTCTTCTCCTCTCTCTCTCCCTCCCCTCCCTGAGCACCTAGCTGTAGGGTTGATCTTCACACCCAATTGTTGATCTTACAATTCTAGAAGGCTCTACACTTAACACTTCTCTCTCACACAATAATCCTCACTCGATCACACAATAAAAAATATGATAACAAAAAAAAAAAAACAACAATAACAACAAACCATCCCAAGTCCTTTAGACCTTTATTTATACATTACAATCACTCACCGATAACCTTAGTCTGAAACCTAGGTGTCAAAACCCTAGATACCAAAACCCTAGGTGTCTAAAAACCCTAGGTCAAATTTACCCTCATTTTTAGGGCTTTGTCAGCCTGTCTTTCCTTCCTTCTCACACGGTGATCCAAAGTATCCAACGGTGGCTTTCTCCTCTTGTTGAGCTATGCACGATCCATATTTATTGCTTATATTTCATCCTTGATCTCCTTGTCCAACATCTTGCCTGCTTTTACTTTGCTCTGTCTTTTCTGCTCTTTTGCTCACTTCGACCCAATAATAGTCACTGTGTCCTCCGTGCAGTTTGCATTTTTTATTTTCCGCCTTAGCCTTCATTTACTTGCATCACCGAGGGCCAATAGGCCCCCAACACTCACCTGTGGCTCATCCCGAGGCACTCCAAATATGATCTTTATGTTTTACTTCGAATTCAGAATGCGCAGTGTAGCCTTTGCTTCCTGCTCTATGCCTCTTCGCCTTCCTTGTGAAGATTGTCTTTTCTATGTTTGGTAACTAGTTTCAACTGCACCTGGTACCTAGACCCTTGGCCTCATGCTTTTACCGAGAGCTGTGAGGAAGCTAGTTTTCATAATACAACTTTAGCCGGCTCCCGTTCACCAAACCTTCCTTCCATTCTCCATTCAAAGTCTTCAACTGTGCAACTCCTCCTTTTGTAATGTAGGCAACCTCATATGGCCCAAGCCAATGTGTTCTAAACTTCCCAGGATGTTTTATGAACTTATTTTTATATACCAGTACTAGATCGCCTTGTTTAAATGCCTTCTTCTTATTGTGTCTATCATGGTAGGCCTTCTCTCTTTCTTTCTGGACTTGCTGATGAAATCCTGCAACAAAACTATCTTCCTCCAGTTTAACCAACTGTGCAAGCCTCTCTCGAATAGTGCCAGTGTCATCCATATCTGTAAAGGAAACAATTCATAAGCTTGGTACCAAATATTCCATTGGGACAATGACTTCAAGACCATACACCAATTTAAAGGGGGTCTACATTGTTAGTTTATTGCAAGTGGTTCTATAGTCCCATAATACTTTTGGTACTCTTAAATCCAAGTCATCTCTATTAACACTGCAAATCTTCGTTAGCATTGTCTCCAATATTTTTTTGAATGCTTCAACTGTCCCATTTGTTTGTGGATGGTAAGGTGTGCTCTTCTGATGATGAACTTTAAATTCCTTGGTCAAGGCTTCAATGGATTTATTTATGAAATGTGTGCCTTGATTACTCATAAGGATCTTTGGGCATCCAAACCTAGTTATGATGTCATCAAATACAAAGCACGCAGTTGTAGTTGCACTACAGTCCTTAATTGCTTTTGCTTCATCCCATCTAGTCAAGTACTCTGTTGCAGTGATTATGTACCTTGCTCATGTGTGCTTCCCTTGTGGGTTTATAGGTCCCATGAAGTCAATGGCCCATTTCTCGAATTCTTGTAGGGTCAGCTATGGTGTTAACGTCATTTCATCTCTTCTGTATGGTTTCCCAACTCTTTGGCATACATTGTAGGATCTTTAATAGCCTTTAGCATCTCTGTGTAACGTATGCCACCAAAGGCCAGCTCTAAGAACCTTCTACACAGTGGATTTCCCTATGGAGTGTCCTCCAGCGATGCCTTCATGAGATTATGCGAGGATCAATGGTCACTTTGCCTCCATAATACACCTTCTCAATATCTCATCAGGTCCCATTTTGTATAGTTGTCCAGCTATAAGTGAAAAAAATGCAGCGCGCACTACTAATTGTTTCTTTTGGGGAATTGTATACTCACTCAGTGCCATTCCTGTTGACAGGAACTGGACTATCTCTGCAAAGTGGTCATCAATCTTTCTAATGGATAGCAACTGTGCATCCGATAGTGTATCCTCCAAACGAGTGGGTTCTTCTCCATGTTCCAACCTCGACAAGTCATAGAGACCTTTTTTCATAGCTTAACTATGATCTCAAAATCATACTCCTGGAATAGAAAAATCCATCTGCATATTCTCCCCACCAACACTGGCTTGCTGACTAGGTATTTCATCACAGAGTGATTAGTAAAAATTTTAAGGTGTCCTCCCAACAAGTAGTGGCAGAAATTCTACAGTGCATACACCATGGCTAACCCTTCTCTTTCAGTGGTGGTGTAATTGATCTCAATTGTTGATAGCTTTCTGCTAGCAAAGGATAATAGGTGGTCGATGTCTCATGTTCCTGGTTGTGCTAAAACAACTCCTAATGCAATAGAATATGCATCGACATGCACATTAAACTCTTTACTCCAATCTGGGAAAACTAGAATAGGCATAGTAACCATTTTCTATTTCAGTGTGTCGAAGCTCTGCTGGCATTCTTTTGTCCAATGAAATTGACAATATTTCTTCAAAAGCTTCTCCATGGGTGTTTTGATCTGGGAATAGCCTTTAATGAACTTCCTTTAATATCCCGTGTCTCCCAGCACAGTGTGAAGATGTTTGAATGAAGTAGGAGGGGGTAGATCAACTATGATGGCAACTTTAGATGGATCTACCAGCAGTCCTTTCTTGCATACAATATGACCTAACAACACTCCAAATGGTGAAAAGAAAATGCACTTCTTTAGGTTTAATTCAATCTGACACTGCCTGCATTTGTCCAACATTAGCCTTAGACATTCAATTTGATTCTTCAGTAAACTAAAAACAGTCCAATAATCAAAGTATGCTTCTAGAAATTTATGCAGGAACTCTTTGAATGCTTCGACTACCACCCCAGAAAAGATGGTTGGGACATTCTTCAATCCAAACAACATTACTGTATATTGGTAGGATCCCCATTCTGTGGAAAGGGTATTCTTGTGGCTGTCTTCCTTGGCAATCTGGATCTGATGGTATCCTGAAAATCCATTTGTAAAATAATATACCTCCTGGCCTCCCACATTATCTAACACTTCGTGAGTAAATATCCCACATTATCCTGGGAAGGGGTCATGCAAACAAGCATCATTTAGCTTCCCGAGGTCTACACAGATAGTGATCTCTCCTTTCTTCTTGTCGTGTACCACCATAGGGATAATCCACTCTAACTCTTCAATAGGTTCTATAATCACTGCTTCTAGCATTCTATCAAGCTCAATCTTCACTTTCTCCTTATATTTAGGGTTCAATGTAGGGTCTTTTCTTGACTAGTATTGCATATGGTTTCAAATGGATCCTCATCTCTCCCCTAGGCCCTTTAATTCCCTTCATATTAGTGAACTTGGTTGGAAACAAGTCTTGATATTCATGCAGTAACTTAGTGATCTTGTCAATAGTGGCAACATCCCAACGATCTCCAACATTTGAAAGCTTTGTTGTTTCTATGTTCCAATATTGACTTTCTTGATCTTGATCAGTTGTCCAATAAATGGCAGCTCAACTCCTGGTCCTTCCACATCTCTTTGGCCTTCTATTTCTATGATGTTCACCTTTCTAGGATCATCATCTTCATTAGCGTTGATGTTGTAACAACCTTGCAATTTCTGGAGAGGTGTAGTCCATTCATTCTCTTCTTGCTCGAATGGTAGGCTAGGTGCCTCAAATACTTTATGTCTTACAGTCTGTAATGCCTGATCTACTGTAGGATATTGGATTTTGAATAAAAAGGTGGTGAAATTTCTAAGTCATACCTTCCTACTTTGCAGTGATGAGGCACAACTCTTCTTGAAGGTACACGTTGATAGGGATAGTGTCTAACGTGGTTATGAATTTGTGTACCCACTTCTCTTGAGGAATGGCTCTCCAGGCTTCCTCGCAACTTCGCACATGTTCCTTTGGGCAGCTTCGACCTATGTACCTAACTTCACAGCCTTCTACTTGTGCTGAGAACCACGTTGTCATCAAAGTATGACACTGCACCCAGTCTGTAATGTTGTCTTTATGTGTCCCCCACCATCTTGCTGGTGTGGCTTTCAAGGCCTCATCCATTTCCAACAAGCATTGTTTCATTGGTACACTTTCTTCAAAGTCTGATAAGAAGGTTTCTAACGGATTCAGACCATCAAAGGTGGGTAAGTTACTTACTGTTGTGTTGATCCAGCATACTTCCCTGGTTAATCTAGCACATCTCCTTGTGGATACTTCATACATTTTGTTCTTCCATTTCTCCAGTGCTTCTTCTGAGTCTGATGAACATGTGTTGTCACTTCGCCAGCTTAATTTTCCATCTGCCATAGGATTAATGTAATCTTACTGTCTGGCGGTTAGTTTGTATATGTTTTCCAGTTTGTATGTGCAATCTTCTTCTCTTATGGGCTCAGTGTATCGTGGAAATTCATCAAGATATAATGGGGCGATGACCCTAAGGCCATATCCTTCAAATGTCATTTGTATTTTCTTTAAATCAACCACAGTGGAATTATTGAAAGCCCAATCAATTTCTAACAGCGCAGGATAAGTACAACTATCCTCAACTATCTCAATTACCTTGAAGTCTGTAAACTTTCTTACTTCATCGATGTCCATAGGGACATGTTCTAATCTGCCAAAGGGGCTTACTTCCTTCTGATTAGCCATCCTAATCCTGATAGGGGAATAGATAAACTTAGGTTCTCCCATCAGTGCCTAGATTTTCTTCGTCATGGCATTCACCTCCGACCCTAAGTCAAGGACCACATAGTCTATATCACATTCTCCAATCTGAGTATTCAAGTGTAATTCCTTATTTTTACTTCTCTTCTTGGATAATTGATGTTCTACTTTATTCAATAAAGGATCTACCATTCCTATCTCATACTATCCGACCAAATTTTGCAGTTCTTGTATAACTTTCTTGTATTTAATCAGTTCTATAAATGTATACAAGAAACTGACAAGTTTACTTGCCTCTTTTCCATCTCCAGGTGAAGAAGACTGATCAAATGATAGAGACATTCCACATTCTCTGACTTCTGGTCATGTCTTTGATAAATAACCTTGGTCTCCCTTGAATTCTCTTCTTGCCTCCTCGAACATTTGTTTTTCTTTCTTTGCATCAAAAGTTTGTGTCTTCTCTACAGTTTTCCCGATTCTTGATTCTTTTGTAGTATTTCCTTGTTATTTTGTCTTCTCCTATAACATCACCTCCTCAACTGATAATAGTGAATCTAGGTTCTTCTCCAAGAGGTTTTTCTTTGATCAATTGTATCTACTATTTCTGCTGAGGTCCCCGTTTCTCTTGAAGTTTAGCCAGCAATGTTGGACATTCCTCGATGACATGCTCGAAAGAGTTGCAATAGATGCAAGTGGTACAAGGGTTCTGACAGTCCCTTGCCAAGTGTCCAGGTTGTGTGCAGTTATAATAGATTATATGTCCTCAACCCTGACCCATACCTCCTCCTCTTCCTCTTCCTCGGAATCCACCATGAGGGTTGAAGTTTCCTCTCCCAGGGAAGTTATACTGCGTAGTGTTTCCTTCTTGTTGTACTTCACCTTGAATATTGTATATATCCCTTGACCTTTTATGCATGAGATTTTAATCCCTACAATCCCTATCGTCATGTCCTATGGACTTACAGAACATGCAATACAAATTTGTGGGTGTCTGAAGATATTTTTTCATGTAATAGAACTCACTAGGGCGATGTCTATTTCTACATACCTCGCACTAGGGTAGGGTAACTTGTTTCAAGGGGATCAGAGCTCTAGAGGCCAAGTATTAATGGAATAGGGGACAATGTTCCTTGTCATGGCCTTCATACCTACATATGACACACCGGATGTCTTCTCTTTTATCTTTTCCCTTGTCTTTATTCATATCTTTGACCTACAGAGACAAACTAGTTAGCTGACTCAAGATTTGACTCATACTTGAGATGGATTCTCCCATAGGAGAGGATTCTAGCTTCATGGTGATCTCCAATGCCTTAGCCTATGAAGCAATCTTTTGCTGCATCAGAGGAACTCTGATGTGTGGTAAGAGCACAACAATGAACCATTCCTTGTTCTGCTCATATGGGATTTGAAAACTCAGATGGCCTGTCAAGGTCTTGAATCTCTGATCCAACTCCCATACCAATTCAACTATTCTTTGCTTGATTTCTATCAGCTCTGTAATGCACTGCAATTCTGACTTAGGTTTTTTGAATTCAACAATTAGCGAAGTCTTAATGGAATTCAGTGGTTTGGGTGTAGCTCCTTGGAAAAATTTCATATACCAGCTCAGTTTGTGATCTCTTAGGGTAGTACTGAACTAATCTCATTTGACAGCTTCATTAGTGATATTATTAATGCTCCACACAACTTCACAGAGAAACCAGTGTTGTTCAGGATATTCATATCCATCTCCTCTAAAGGTGGGTAACCTCATCTCGTCTACCATGGATCTCCCTAGGTTTTTGGATTGAGTACGTGGCAAACTACTAGTGACAGTTCTCTGATCGCTCTGGTGACTCTGATTACTTTGATTGCTTAATGTTTCTGAAATAACAATAGGATTAATAGTACTTACTTCAACAGTAGGCACAGTTCCTAAAGATTTTGTTTCTTCTTAGCGAGGCTCTGCAACTTTCCCTTCCTCTGAATGCTCCTCATCTGTCACATCTGCCTCTTCTCCACTGTAGAAACCCTTGTCCCTGTATTTTTTCTTAAACAGGTTCACGAGAGGAATTTCTATGAACACTGTCCCACTACGTGTATGTCCAACCTTTGTGTCGCTATCGCTGTCTGAATTCTTGAACATTAGCCTTTTCATATCCATCTAGCTACTACATATTCAAGATGTTCTTCTCATGAAAGAGCATCTTAATCCTCAGCTTCAGAAAATGTTAAAATGTTCCTCTGGGTCCCTTGAAGAAATATCTCTTCGCTTGGCTATATGACTCTACTCTGTAAATAGCAAACTCGGTGATATACCCTCCAATGGTACTATCAAACTAGTAATCTACTTCTCTTGACACGATGTTATCAATTTTCTTGACCTTCTTGATCAACGTCAATGTCCAAACCACAGGTGGCCTAGATCTGATCTCAAATTGGGTATCTACTAACCTAGATAACCACTCATATAGCTCCTGATGGATTCCTCCAAAGAAAATTTTGTGTATATCAGTAAAGATATATCTCTCCAACCAATCCTCTGTACTAAAATTAGGGTTCTTATTATGGGCTTCAACGAAGTTCTTTTCTTGGTCTTCTATCCACTTCTTAGTCTTTGTCTTCAATGGAAACCACCTTGACATTCCCTCAATAAGATTATGGTCCCAGCAACGAAACCATTTTTTGGCACAGGGGCAGACCCAGGGTTGAGCTCCAAGAGCACACCAACAAGCCCTAACTACTAGCCCTTTCAGCAACACCTGTGAAGTAGATGCAGTCTCACCTGAAGAAGATATGGGGGGGGTTGCAGGATAGAGATGTATACAACCAAGGGGATATCAAGTGGATCGAATAGAAAATCAATACAGTGGTTATATATCATCTACTAGTTCAGATCTACTTCGCAGAACTATCTATCAAATCTAACACAATAATGCAATAATTTTTATACCAATTGAAAAAGAAAAGAGCATCAATCACACACAACAAAAAATATACGTGGTTCACCCTCTCTCTAGGGCTATGTCCATAAAACTGTTCTTTATAATATATTAAGATGAATCATACAATTCTCGTCTGCACTCTTAGATAACAGATCTTCTTTCTTCTCCTCTCTCTCTCCCTCCCCTTCCTACGCACCCAACTGTAGGGTTGATCTTTGCACCCAGCTAAATATCTTACAATCCTAGAAGGCTCTACACTCAACACTTCTCTCTCACATAATAATCCTCACTCGATCACATAATAACAAATATGACAACAACAACAACAATAACAACAAACCATCCCAGGTCCTTTAGACCTTTATTTATACATTACAATCACTCACTGACAGCCTTAGGGTGAAACATAGGTGTCAAAACCCTAGATACCAAAACCCTAGGTGTCTAAAAACCCTAGGTCAACTTGACCCATGTTTTCAGGGCTTCGCTAGCCTATCTTTCCTTCCTTCTCACGCGATGCTCCAACGCATCCAACAATGGATTTCTCGTCTTGTTGAGTTGTCCACAATCCGTATTTCTTGCTGATCTGTCATCCTTGATCTCCTTGTCAAACGACTTCCTTCCTTTTACTTTGATCCATCTTTTCTTATCTTTTTCTCACTTCGACCCAGTAATGGTCACTGTTTCTTCCGTACATTTCACATTTTGTATTTTTTGCCTTAACCTCAATTTACTTCCATCACCGAGGGCCAACAACACTTATGTTTTCATCCTTTTATGACTTCCTCTAGATTTGCACCATACTTTGTGCCATAGTTTTTGTTCCATTTATCATATTCGGCACGATTGATGCTTTCATCTTTCGCACAATTATTTTTTATGTTATTGTAATATAACTGGCCATGTCCATGACCACTTTGACATCAATGACAACATATGTGCAACAACAGTCACCACACAATGATGTGGATTAGGATAAGTGCACATATCATAAGTGAATATTTGACAAGAATGACATTTCTAAACTGAATTCATACAATTGTTGAAGATCGTGGGCCACAAGTACCTAATGCGAAATATCTTCTTGAAAATTTCCAACCCAGAGAGATGACCACCACATTATCCAACATGGCATTCATTCAGAACTCTTTAAACTTCCCCATGGATAAGGAAACAATGTAGAATCAAATTGATCGCTTGACAATAAAGGGTATCATTCACAATGATGTAGTGTCTATCCTGATGCCTTATGTGATGACATTCATCGTAGAAAAGTTGAGGGAGTAAACACTAGGTCTAGAGGTATACCAAGAAATATCCATACAAAGGATTGGACGAGTCAATGAGGAATAAAAAATCGTCAAGAAATTATACATTAACCTTGATTTCAACATCGACTTGGGGAAGTTTGGAAATTAACTTATGTGAATGCCAAGGATTTATTAGACTTGGAGGAAACAAACTCTAGGTTAAACTCTTGAAGGATAACAATCCACTTCAAGTAATTTCCCCAATTGATATAACAAATGAGGATATGTTGCATTGTGTTGGCATCATAAATAATGATGTCCTTCCACATGAGGATATAATGTCATAAACGTTCGACAACATTCACTATTTCCAAGGCCAATTTCTGAACATGAGAGTATTAAATCTTGGGACCATTCCTATGGTGTATTCAAAGTTTGTGATATAGAGTAAGAAATCCAGACCATAGTCAGGAGGGCTCAGTAAGGAAGTTGACATCAAGGCCTTATTCAAGGCATCAAATGACCATTGAGCTTGGTCATCCCACACAAAAGGTACACCTTTCTTTAACAACCACATAAAACCTTTTGTGATCTTGAAATAATTTCCAATGAATCTACATAAGAAGTTTCCCTTCCCTTGCAAACTTTGGAGTTGGATAATGGTACAAGGAGTAGGATAATTGACAATAGCCTCAAGATTCAAGGTATGAACCATAATCTCATAATTGGACATAATGAATCCTAGAAATCGCTCAGAAACCACACAAAACATTCATTTATGGGTGCTCAAATGGATATTATAGTAGCAACAAAAAATGAAAATGGCCCGCAAATGAATAAGATGATCCTTGTGGTGCTTGGAACGAGCCACCAAATCATCTAAATATGCCTCTACAATATGTTTGATGTCATAAAACACGTAATACATGGCCTACTGGAAGGTGGATCCATTGTTTTTAAGACGAAAGGGAAATTTTCGATAAGTAAAAGTGATCAGGGGATCAAATTTTGCTCAATTTTCAAAGTGCTCAGAATGCGACGAAAACAGTACCATTATGTCCATCTCGTCTTCCTGATTCTGGGGGTATATTTACTTTCGTAAATGGAGTTTGTATGGAGGAGATATCGCGATCTGTCCGCCAAGCCAAACAGGCAAAAATTTGGGGTGTTGACTGTACCTGTCCGTACAGTCTGTACGATGACATGGCAGGGCCGTACAGACCGTACGATGATGACATGGCAATTGTTGGTTGGATGGTTGCTGGTAAATCGGGTGATGACACGTGTCACGTTGGCAGCGAATGGTATGAGGGCATGTGGCCCAATGCATGGGCGCCACGTGTCCCTCGTCGATTGGTCTATATTTGTTATGTAAAATTATATGTGGGAGTCTGCGGGGTTCGACCCCTGGACCTACCCCTCTATATAATCCTTAACAAACATCCGCCTACCATTACACCACCGTATGTTTCTTGAAATGTATGCAGGGGTTAATTTATTTGAATTAACATATATGTGTAAGTTGAAAGGGGGGCGGGTCGGGGCCTAGCCCCAACCTGTGGTTCTATTGAATCAACATACGACCACATTATATTATGTTGCGCGCGGGGATTAAACAATAACCACAGGTTCTATTGTATAACCGGTGTATTATATGTAAACAATTGTGTGCGCGGGGGTATGACCCTTGGTCACATGTGGTATGCCACATGCCCATGGCCCGGGGCGCGGGAATCCGTTCATACGGTTGTCAAACCAACTTGACCACTTTTTAAAAGCGCACGGTCCTATGGCGCCATGTGACCAAGTGCCGAGGCGGTTAGGGGGCTGGCGCGTCCTTAACCATCCTACAATTTGTACCGGTGCACGGTTGCGTATGGGACTAAGTTTTTACGCTTAAATAAGCATGTGAGCCAGGTTTGAAAGAGCAAGGGTGCGATTTGTAGAACTAGAGACAGCAAAGTTGAAGGGGGAGACTTCAAGGAGGCTAACTTCTTCATTTTTCGACCGTTTCAGGTGCCGAAAGAGCCCAAACAGGGGTTTTGGGACGCTGGGAAGCCATTGGAGTAGTTGGTTTGTCATTTTGAGCATTGTAAGGCATGTTTTTGAGTAGTTTAAGAAATTTAATAATAATGATCCATTGGAAGCTGGACCAGGAGATGTAGCCCGGAGAGGAGTGAACTCCTTTATCAAGTTGTTGTGTTTATGTGCTGATGTTCATTGTTTATGCTACTGTCTATGTGTATTTTGCATAAGTAATCCTTAATTTATGTGTTGCAAATTGATCTTGTTGCTTTAAACACATAACATTTCACTTGCAATAATTATTCAAGTTTTTCAAGTCTTCTTCATTTTTAGATCAAGTTGGTATCAGAGCACTGGTTTTGAAGACTTGATTGTTTGGAAGTTTTGTTTATGATGCTCACAAGGTTGAAACTCACATGAGGAGAAGGTCAACTTGTGGAGCCAAGTTCTTATCCGACAAGGAGGAAGCAATTTCATTCACCGCAAGTTGCAGAGAGACATTCACCAAGCATGGCACATGCAAAAGATCATGAACATGTTCCGAATGAAGAAGAAGACTTAAGATAGACTATCATACAGATGAGAGATATGATGAAAGTAATAATGGAACGGACCATGATGTCACAGGGTGAATGCTCTAACCCTTCAATGCATAAGGGAGGTGGTGGTGACAAGACTCCAGGCAGAGATGGAGGGAATGGTGCTTCTCCACCACCCTCTCCTCCTCCATCATCATCATCTTCTTATTCTTCTTCTTCAAGTTTGAAACATCTTCCCAATGGGCATGGTAAAAGTCCTTCACAAATTCCTTCATTAAAGCTTGATATAAAATTTGAGTTTCCACTTTATAATGGAGAAGTTAACGCTGAAAAGTTAGATAACTAGATACGTCAAATTGAAGTCTATTCTAGAATTCAAAAGATTCAAGATGATGAAACCAAAATTTAGTTAGCTTCATTAAGATTAGATGGCTCGACACTTATTTGGTGGGAATATAAGACACAGGAAGAAATGAAAAAGAATGGAAAATTTTTTCTTTCTTGGAATGATTTCATAATAGCATTTAAAAAACAATTTTATCCATTATCTTATAAACAAAAGGCAACCATGGAATGGCAGAATTTTAGACAAGCAAAAGGACAGAATGTACAAATTTTTACTCAGGAGTTTAGGAGACGAGCTTTGGTTTTGGGAGTTGATTTTTCTTCATAGGAAACATTGCTCAAATATATTGGTGCTTTGCATAGTTATTTGAGGCATACTATACTTATGTTTAATCCCACGAATATAGATGAAGTTTATGTACAGGCTACTCATTTGGAAGCAAGGGGAAAGAACGATACTCATGAAGGTTTCAAGAAGACATACAGCCAGGGAGACAAAGGNGGAAGAATGTTGCTGTGAAGAAGGAAGGAGAAAAGTTCACATGTAAACACTGTTCAAAGGATGGCCACGATGAAGACCATTGTTGGAAGCTTCATCCTGAGCGCAGACCCAAAAAGTTTGGCAACAATGGTAAAGGGAAGTCAAAGACTGTTGTGACTGTTGTACAAGATTTGGGTTCGGATTCTGGTGATGAGATGAAGATCGCAGCTATGGGTTACCAAGGTAATAATTCTGTTGCAATTACTAGCTCTTAAAGTAATGTAAATGTCAATGTAACTCAACAGGGGAAAACAAGAATTGAACTTTTTCATATAAGGGTTATTTCAAAACATACAAAGATTGATACATTGTTTGATTCGGGGTCACAAGCTAATATTATTTCAGAAGAGACTGTAAAGAAACTTAAGTTGGAAACTAGTCCACATCCTAAGCCATACCCTCTTGGTTGGATATGTGATAATGCTAAGTTACAAGTAACCAGGAAGTGTAAACTTAGGTTCGCTATAACTGCCAA
>ML833352.1:96530-107411 GCA_009831015.1 Picea engelmannii
GTGAGGGAACTATACCCTCATCTTCACATAGACTGAGATAGTCTTTTGGAGGTCCAAAAGCTTCCCAATGGGGAGGTGTGATCAGGGGATCAAATTTTGCTCAATTTTCAAAGTGCTCAGAATGCGACGAAAATAGTGCCATTACATCCGTCTCGTCTTCCTAATTCCGGCGGTATATTTACTTTCACAAACAGAGTCCATATGGAGGAGATATCGCGATTTGTCTGCCAAGCCAAATAGGCAAAATTTTGGGGTGTTGACTGTACCTATCCATACAGTCCGTACAGTCCGTACGGTGATGTGGCAGGGCCGTACAGACTGTACAGTGATGATGTGGCAATTGTTGGTTGGATGGTTGATGGCGAATCGAGTGATGACACGTGTCGCATTGGCAACGAATGGTATGAGGGCACGTGGCCCAATGCATGGGTGCCATGTGTCACTCATCGATTGGTCTATATTTGTTATGTAAAATTGTATGTGGGAGTCCACGGGGTTTGACCCTCAGACCTCCCCCTCTATATAATCCTTAACAAACATCCACCTACCATTACACCACCGTATGTTTCTTGAAATGTATGTGGGGGTTAATTTATTTGAATTAACATATATGTGTAAGTGGAAAGGGGGGCAGGTCAGGGCCTAGCCTCGACCCATGGTTCTATTGAATCAACATACGACCACATTATATTATGTTGTGCATGGTCATTAAACAATAACCACGGGTTCTATTGTATAACCAGTGTATTATATGTAAACAATTGTGTGTGCGGGGGTATGACCCTTGGTCACATGTGGTATGCCACATGCCCGTGGTCCGGGGCTCAGGAATCCGTTCATACAGTTGTCAAACCAACTTAACCACTTTTTAAAAGCGCGCGGTCCTATGGCGCCATGTGCCCAAGTGCCGAGGCGATTAGGGGCTGGCGCGCCCTTAACCGTCCTACGGTTTGTACCGATGCGCAGTTGCGTACGAGACTAAGTTTTTACGCT
This sequence comes from Picea engelmannii, assembly GCA_009831015.1. Lineage (NCBI taxonomy): Eukaryota > Viridiplantae > Streptophyta > Pinopsida > Pinales > Pinaceae > Picea > Picea engelmannii. The sequence continues at coordinate 97,524 of ML833352.1, forward strand.
TAAATAAGCGTGTGATCCAGGTTTGAAAGAGCAAGGGTGCGATTTGTAGAACCAGAGATAGTAAAGTTGAAGGGGGAGACTTCAAGGAGGCTAACTTCTTCATTTTTCGACCGTTTCAGGTGACGAAAGAGCCCAGACAGGGGTTTTGGGACGCTGAGAAGCCATTGGAGCAGTCGATTTGTCATTTTGAGCATTGTAAGGCATGTTTTTGAGCACTTTAAGAAATTTAATAATAATGATCCATTGGAAGATGGACCAAGAGATGTAGCCCAGAGAGGGGTGAACTCCTTTATCAAGTTGATATGTTTATGTGCTGATGTTCATTGTTTATGCTGCTGTCTATGTGTATTTCGCATAAGTAATCCTTAATTTATGTGTTGCAAATTGATCCTGTTGCTTTAAACACATAATCACTTGCAATAATTATTCAAGTTTTTCAAGTCTTCTTCATTATTAGATCAAAAAGTAACCCGAAGACAAGTGAAGGAAGTCTTGTGTTGATATTCTAATTTGACCTGGATTTGATTATAGTCAGAGAAACCATCCATAAATGAGAATATTTTACTCCTAGCACATTCATCAATAATCTGCTCAATGAATGGGGTTGGATAATTATCCTTTGGACAAGCTTTGTTCAAATCCATATAATCGACATAGACCCTAATAGTATCATGTTTCTTAGCAACCAAAATGGGGTTGGAGACCTATTCGGTCAAGGGAACCAGATAGATAAATTGTGCATGAAGAATCTTTTCGACCTCTTCCTTGATGGTAGCATCTTTCTTTGGGTTGAGTGGCTAGAGCTTCTACCAGACCGAGCTGGCTTCGTCATACATTTTAATTTAATGTTGGAAAATATGGGCGTTAATGCTAGAAATTACTTCATAGGACCAAGCAAATATGTCATGAAATTCTTTGAATAGGGTTGTATAAAGTTCAATTTATTTGAACGAACATCCATCACTTATCGGGATGTGTTCCATGACACCCGGATTCTAGGAAATTTCAATGGGGATAGTTTTTGAAATATTCACCAAATTACATTATGAAAGTACATCATGAATCATAATGGGAGATTGGTACCACTGAACATTATCAGTGGTGATAGGATTTTTAATGTCATCGCCTAACTATTCCAAATCAGGAATAAAATATGCTCGATGGTGTAGATATTCTCCAGACTTATAAGGTGAATCCATGACCTCTATAATAGCTTCATCATATGGAAGTTCAATATCTAGGAAGTCATAGAAAACTAGAAGAGGAGTGACAACCCAAGAAGGCCTTGGGTATTGATCAGATTCCACATCCTGAAGGTGGTCCAAATTAGGTTCAACGAATGATGATTGGATTTATTGATAGGAAATTTCAACTAGGGTGAAAGAAATGGATGCTCCATATGATTCAACATCCTCGAGATGAGTTACCACCCAAGGATAAATATAATCGAGGGATCCATTAGTAAATGATGAAATCATGTTGATAGGAGAAATGTTCGCAACATGAGGTGGTGGGGGAAGGGGAAATATTCCCATGAGTGAAGGGTATTTAAACTCTTAGAATTGGTAGCTCAAAATTACTTCTTCATTGGAATCACCCAACATGTCGAAGTGACCGAGCACACTTTCTCCCTAGTGACTTTATAATATGTTTTTATAAAGTAACTTTATAAAGTGTTTTTATAAATTTGCATCTTTTAATTTTTAAGTGTAAAAGTGAATTTATGATGTAATGGGTCACTTTACTGACTTAAGTGACCTTGAAGAATTATTAATTCATGATCGTTGATCTCATGAGGGAAATATCTAATCTTGAACATCAATCTCATTGGAATACCAAGGGTTAGGGCAGTTACACTTTCAAATTTAATAAAGGAATCTCATGAGGGAGAGAGGGGCACACTTTTTTTAGTAAACTTAGAGGGGAGGTGAAGAGGCATGATTCCCAAGAGAGTTCTTTTCTTGGATGGAAGATAAGAAACAAAGGGGTTTGGCACTCATCCCTAGGAGATGGATAGACATGAAATCCAAGGATAATTTGCAGCATTAAATATAGTATGTATAGAAGCTACTGTTCATCCCTTCGCTTTTGGGATAAGGAATCATGCAAGTTTTGACTGGGAATGAGTTACAAAAGCTTCAAAAGAAGCTACAAAACAGAGAAAGAAAGAGAAACATCAATCAGTTGCGGAAGACAGTGCAACATTAGCTAAGAAACAATGGTTGCAACAGAACAAGAAATCATGCAAGAAGAGACAGAAGACACAACCTAGATTATATATAGGGAGGAACATGATTGTAAAGGGGTATGGTTAGCTATTGGGTCAGCCGAATTGTGATTAAGTTTAGTCTGATCTTTCCCTCTTGGAGAGGTTGTTGTCAATCGTGTCAAGTCAAGTCCTGAGTCTGTAATGTAATCGACATATCGTTCTGAGAATTGGAGCTCTATGACATGAGTTCAGAGCCAAGAGTATGTACAAAGCACTACTATGTATTTCTAAGTCTGTAATTGAAAAAATATTCTGAAGATAATATGAAGAAGAACCTAAATTTTAAAAATATGATGTGTCTCTATGTGTTTTACTTATGCATTACAATACTTCCTTATGGTTTATAAGTTCTACGTGATGGTTCTGTGTTTAAATGCTTGTTCACAACATAAGTAGGTTCGATTCTTGCACACATAATATTCAGATCTCTTCATGTCTCTTGCTCAAGATTAGGATGAGTCCTGAAGGTTCTATGAATTCTCCTAAGTCTTTTCCTTACCCTTCCCTATCTATTTTTCTCAGCAGCTCTTCAGGTGAGACTTCTCTTCAGAGGAGATGAAAATTCCATCACTCTAGACTACTCGATACCTTTTGTGGTAACCTGAGAAGGACCTTCGTCTGATCAAAGCTGCACCAACAAAATGGTTTCGTTGCTGGGACCTGATTTAAAAGGGAACCTATAGGGAGGATGCTTCCGCAGATCCACAGATATAGTATTGACCAATGCTGGGAAATAAACTGTGACACCTTCATATGGAAAGAAGCGGAATTGAGGGAAAATTGGTGGAAGATACTTGTGAAGCAATCTTTTACTCAGAAAGATCAAGCGACCAGTATGATATTTTCTGGGTTAAGTTTCTGGAAGAAATTTTCCACTGGATAAAGAGGCTCCAAGAAGCTCTAGAGTTCCAATAATGAGTCAAGAGGATATGTGCTTGGGATACCAAAAATCTAGAAGCACTTCATCGGCTAGATTATCCAATCATGCGGGTGATTGATTTATGGGTTAGTACCACATTAGAAGGATATATTATCGAGTTTGTAGCTGAGAACCACCAATATTTTTCGTGCCTAGAGGCGATTTTCATGAAAGATGCAAGGGGAAGACTGTTGAGAGAAATCCCCCTGTGTATTAAGGTTTTCTTGATGGAAGAGGGGATGTTGACTATGTCCCCGATTGAGATGGCAGCGTAAACACCCTCACTTGGGGTAGGGTGAGGCTAGGGTAGAGTCATGGATTGAGAGAGGGGAAGGGTTATTTTAAAAATGGGGGGGGAAACAACAAGAAACAAACTCAAGATATGAGCGAGCCTTGAAGAGAGCCACCATAGTTGAGAAGTGGTGGCATGGAAAGATTAAGAAGGTAGCAAGATAGTCCGAGAATTTGAGGAAAGAAGTTGGATCAGGATAAGTAAAGGAAAGACAGATGGAAGAGTTGTGGAATATGAGAAGACATGAAAGATTGGCCAGTCAAAGATTAAGTGAGAGAGAAGTGCGGAGAGAAAGAAGTCACTGGGAGGTTGGACAAGAAGGAGAAGGTGTAGACATAAGAGAGGAAGAAGATGGAATGAATCTTGAAAAATAAAGAGAATATCCAACCCCGATAATAGGAGAGATCGGGAATCCGACCAAAGAGATCGTTCCAGTGGAAGAAAATGAGACACCCCATATCAAGGAAAACTGCACTGAAGCTAGTGGTGCCAACCCATAATGACCCATACCCCAAGTGTCTTCTATACAAGTGGTAAGTTTGATGCTACCTTCTCATGTTAGTTTTGTTCCAGTACAATTAGTTAGTGTTGGCAACCAACAATCCTGTTGATTTTTATCACAATTAAAATCACCACAAAAGAGATTATATCTTTTTGTAGCTTCCACCTACTTACATTTATAAACATTTATGTTTCTGAGCTTCGAGGCGATTATTGAGCTAAACTTATCTTATGAGTGTTTCGTTTAAATTTTCGTTTGTTTTGTTTTGAAATTCATGACTGTAAGAATGAATTTAAATAAAAACTTGATTTGAGTAATGATTTTGTAGTTATATTTTCTACCTAAGAAATTTCACTTTGAAGGCACCCATATGTTGCTAAACTTCAAGTTTCATAAACTCATTGATCAAATCACCCCCACAATTTTTATGTATTATGGGTATCATGACTTAATCGGTTCTATGGTTGATCGTTTGGTTTTATTTTTGAAGTGTATGAATGCACAAAACATTGGATTAACTTTTGATATGGGTTTCATGCTCTCAACAGTCATATCAACTTTCATGTTGCTAGGTATAGGTCTGATGTACCCACGACTACACCTCACCCTACTATCCTGTGCATTAATGGAACCATTCATTATTTGAATTGGAATTAGATGGTAATCAAGGTTTTGATACTCATTATGTGTAACGGCTCTTAGATCTGCATGCCCTTCGGTTCCCTGTATCTCTAAACTTAAGTTATCGCAACATGGCAGTCTCCAAACTTCCTAGTTTTCGGGCCAGTTTAGTTTGCACAAACCTCTCTCTTCTACTCGTTTATTGGAAGCCGAAACCTACCTCCTATGATATATTTTGTGTCTATTTCATAGTGGACATGACCCCTATGGTTCAAATCGAGACGAATGGTTGTCAATCTCTTCTTGCCCATGATGACACCATAAATTATTTGAAGGCTCACGGTTGGGATATCTTACTCAGGAAATTTGAAGGTTACAATCTTGCAGTCGCACAGGAATTTTCACAAACATTCGATGGGTTTAGATCCAAGTTCGGGGATGTCCAATTGGAGTTCACAAAGGACTTTATAGCTCGGGTGACAGGACTCCCACAAGAAGGTGAAAATTGGTTTAAAAATGCCAAAATGGAGGATGATCCATGGAGCCTGTTCTTGGTATCTCACGAGTCTACCTCCTGCCCTAAAGTTATTCCCATTAACCTCCTGAAACCCCACGAGCACAACCTCATTTTAATTTTGAAACAGTTTATCACATGTGAAGGATGGTATGGTTTGGTCTTTTTATACCACATCTGACTGCTCATGTTATTCATAGGATTTGATTTGAACATGTCGTTCTAATTGTTAATGAGCCTATATAAAATGTCAAAACGCTATAAGCAGAAGAGAATGAACTCTCTATTGAGTCTTTTTCATCATGGGCTCATTAAAATCTTATTGCTATCACAACTATAAAAAATCAGGGACAATTGGGAGAGTTTCCTAAGACGAAATGGTTTTTCCTAGGCCGACCATACAGTGAAACTGCCTTTAAATGTAAATCCCATTTTTGATATTCCTGTGACTGAAAATCGAGATTTCAATTCACCCGATGGCTATGAAAATAATGAATATGTGTCTATGATTTGAAAACCCCCATGGTTAAGAAATCACGATGTATGTTTTCACCTAGAAAATCATTGGAACAGGTAGTGGGTGAATTAAAAGGAAAATCTTCCCCTGTGCTTGCAAATGAACCTAATCAGAACCATAATGATAAACCTATTGTAAGGAAAATTCGTAAGGGTAAGAAAAATCAAAGCTCAGATTTGAATTTTATGAATAAGAGGTCTAGTCGATTGATATCTAGGAGTTTAAGGAATAAAAAAAAGGATCATTTGATCTCGATCTCTATGATCGAGGTCAATGATCATCGTTCATATCAAGAGATAAATGTTTTCCTTGCTCAGGAAGATCTAGACAACCAATGTCCCAAGAACGAAACTACTACTCAAGTTGAACAGTATGACTTTATGTCTAGATTACCCCTGTGTCTGAAAGGCCAAGAAGGTTTTGTTGGCATTAGTCATGACTTGAAACAAGCCACAAAGAAGAACAAAATACTCATTGTTGAATACATTCCACATCGATCTGCGATTGCACCAATACATTGTGACAGTTTCTTAGATTGGATAGAATGCTATTACAGGGAGATCCCATTGTTACAGGCTCAAGTAAAATGTCTAGCTGCTCATAATTCTCTACTTGAACAAGAGAACCAATAGTTGAAAGCACACAAAGAAAGGGCAAATAAAATACCCAAGAGATCTGGTAATATAATCATAAAAAATACAACAAACTTCAAAGCCATCATAAATTCGGAACTGTCTGATCCTTCATTTTCTAATTTCTAATGGTAAAAATGATTTTGTTTGATTCTATTTCATTATGTTATGAAAAATCAAAATAGGAAGATTCAATTTTGATTTCCTTTGTTAATAATAAGACTAGCTACAAAATCTATGATTTTGTAGCCAGTGTGTTTCTGAATATTAGTTAGCATTGTTTTCTGAATATCAAATTTGTTTTGCTATCTACAAGAAATTGATGATTATGATGTTGATTACATGGAGAAAACATATTGGATCATACGCTCTATTATTCAATAGTTTATTTATTTTATTTTGGTAAAACTTTGATTTATTTTGATAAACCAACTCATACAGGAGTGGTTTCTAGTTTCACTATTTTTGTAATACTATCTATTTTTTGGGTATTGCACTCTATCTTGCATGATAAGAGTATGTGAATCCTAAGCTATTTTAAATATTGGTCACTCTTAGTAGTGAAGACATCTTTGGTTGGGATACATTATGGACATATGATTTTGAAGATTGATGTGGAGAAGTTGCTTACGATTTGGGTTTAGACTTGTGTGACGCTTACCCCATTATGTTTTTGCCTCCATCTTATGAAATGTTATTATATTTGATACAAATTTAGTCTAGTTATCGTATGGTATTTCATATTATTAAGTATTTTGATGATGTATGTAATTTGTTGTTCCATTTTACATATGTGATCAATCTGCCATTTAATTATTGTCGATTTATTCTAGATATTAAATGATGGATTACATTAATGATTTGAATTGAGTTTCCTCTCTTTATAAGTATTGATTATCATAAGGTCATCAAGTCTGTATATTTATCATTTTGTTGTTATTTTCTTATTCCAATGCATCTTTCAGTTTGTTCTGGGAGTATTAGCATTTTTCTATTACAGGTTTCCCTCATACGTAGAACAATCAGGATCTTGAATTGCCCAGGAAGATAAATTCAGTTTAGTTGATTAGTTGCAGGTTAATTTACTTGTCGTTTAGTTAAATTATTTGTTAATGAAATAAGTACAGCTTGAATTAGCTTTGACTATTTATCTATTCTTATTTCAATTGTATTTGATTAGAATTCATTAGTTTTAGACTTTTAAGTATTCAAAAGAAAACAAAAAATGTATGTTCTTTATTTATCTCTTCTATAAAAAAAATTCAAAAACAATTGTTTCGCAAGATGTCAAGTAAATGTTGTACGATGTACATAAACTATTAATAATCATATGCACATATTTGTTTTTCCATTTGAACATTTGTAATTATTAAACTTATATTATTAGTATTATAGCCTTATAGATTAGTTTATTTTATTTTTTTATTTTTAGGACTTTAGTTGGCCAATTGAGCCATTAAACCTGTCAGGTCATTTCATTCCAAACAACTTGGGTTATTTAGAAAAACTTGGTCCTGATTTGACCTTCCAGTTGACGATGTGTCACTTACGCACGTCACCAAATTGCACTAGAAGGAGGGCCCAAAAGAAATTGATGGCACGGGGAGGTCGTAAGACTCCCCCACACACTCGCACTCCTATTGTAGCTCGTAGTCGCTCTGACACAAACATTACACTTGAAACAACAACTACCTCAAACGATAACCCTGATATTCCCGTTGAACCACTAACACCACTCCTTCAAGGGATTGACATTCAAGAAATTTTTGTTAGCCACTCATAAGAACTCATAGTGCCTTATACCATATTAGACATCTTGGTAGGAAACTCAATCAACCCCTTGACTTACAATCTTACAAGAGAAACTTCAAGGCACCAGTTTGCCTGAAAACCTTTTAGGTGGTAATACTACCAATCATACAGAAGCACCTATCCTTCATGTTGGAGGATCTGGTAATCCACCGTCTCCACCTGATTCTTATCCATATTCTTTGGGAGGAGAGTCTTCAGACGAAGGAAGTTCTTCATCAGAACCATCTCAGCCTTCGACACCACCAACTCCCATGGAAAACCAAAATAATCCTGCCAGACCCTGGCTCAATCAAGATGTCGTGGATGTACCTGGACCCCAACACCCATTACCTAAGCATCCAGAGAAATGGCTGCCCAAATTTGATCCAGATTCGAAGCAATAAGCCAAGGATCACATCAAGAAATTTATGTTGGCCATTAGACTCCGAAGCGTTGAAAATGTGGATGTAGTATGCAAATTATTTCCTTATACTTTTGAGGGAAATGCCTCCACATGGTATTTCGCTCAACAACCCCAGACCATCATCTCTTGGGATGAGTTTGAAACTTGTTTTCTGGAAAAATTTGGAGATGATGAATCTCTGTAAGTCTTGGTTATGGAACTCTCCAGTTTAAAAATGAACCTTAAAGAAAAAGTGAACGACTTTAACCAAATATTTCTTACATTAAAAAACAAAATCCCTATAGATTCGATGCTCGTAGAAAGTTTAATTGTTGCATATTATTCTAAGGCCTTACACAATAACATAGCCATATGGTTTAAAAGGTCCAAGAAGATAAATTTGTTAGAATCCTTTGAGAAGAAAATCCAAATATAGAAACATATATTAATCTTAAAATATAATCTAAATAGTAAAGTTGAAACAACTTCATCCTCTAAGAAGAAAATAGAAATTCTCACGAGGCCTCCTCAAACAAAAAACCAACAAGAAACTTTAGACTTGGAGAGCTTGCAGAAAGCTTTCCAAAAACTATCCTATCAGGTCGTTGACTTGAAAAGATCATCCGAGGAGGCAACCACAAGAAAATGGATTTTCAAACCTCCTTTTAGGAAACCTTTTCCTCCAAACTGGCCAAACCCGACCACATAGGGTCTAAATTTTGAAAGTTTACAGTATGCTTTGCAAACCATCTTAGAAGCACATGATAATTTTGTTTCTGTTCCTCCTGAAAATTCTGATGATACAATTGAGGAAGAGGTACCAAAAGAAGAGGACTCATCTCCTTCTTTTTTCGGTCACTTGTCGGACAGTATCTTCCATGAAAATTTTGAAACTGTCCACCCCTACAACACAAGAAGCAAAATGCAAAACAAACCTCCTCCCAAAGTAAGTAAAAGTTTGTTTCCAAAACAGTCAAAGCAAACTAAAATTAAACAAAGCCTAGCAACCCCAATTATAGAATATGATTTAATTGAAGATCTGAAAAAATTGGGGGCTAATATTTATGTTTTTGAATTGCTAAAATTTCCTCTTAATTTGCAGAAAATGCTTCAAAGCATCACTAAAAATAGTAAAAAGAACGATCTTAGAATTAAAAAATCAACATAAATTGATTCAAACATAGATAAAAAAATTTGAACTAAAAAGACATGTGAACCTTAAGACAAAAGGGACTTAGCAGAAAAACCGATAGCAAATGTAAATAAAACTGTTTTAGGGACAACAATAAAAAATCAGCAGAATTACGTTGTTTCCACATGGAAAAATGTCCCACCTTTTTTATTAACCTTTGAAGTTTCAATAGGAATGTACATAATTGCATGGTTGACTCTAGTGAATCATCAAACGTGATGCCTCTATCTATGTGA
>ML833353.1:8490-19293 GCA_009831015.1 Picea engelmannii
ACCCTAACATAATCTCTACCGTTAGATCTGCGACCTTATAATGAACGGTCCAGATTTACAATGAAATTACAATATACTTTTATAAGGCAATTTTTGCTTCAGGGGCTTCGCCCCCGAACCCCCGTTGGGGGCCCGCTTGCCCCCAGACCCCCCAGCCGGGGGGATAGGCCCCCCGAACCCCGCAGAGGGGGTACCCCCCCTCTGCACTCCCCCACGTGGAAGAGTGTACATACTTATGGGGTGTAAATACTTCATGGGGTATAAACACGACTGAAAGCAAGGACCTTTGCATCAGGAAGATAATCAGGCTCCACAACCAACAGATGTCATAGGAGATCAATATGCTCAATATTGGACATAATGTTATGAAGTTGACACTAATGTCAAAGAGGGTATCTGATGTTGGTATTGGAATTGGCCAATATTTCAACATTAAAGACATATCAACAAGAAGATAATGGTTTGGAACTTCCATCATAGTAATTCAAGTAGTCACTTTGTTTTTCTCTCACCTCATATTCTTTCTAAGTTAGTAGTCACTTTTTCTTTCCTCTTGCAAAAATGTGTGAAAACCAAAGGTCGACCCATAATTATCTCATTTTTTTCTTCCAATGATCCAGGTGGATATCGGTGGCCACCCACCTTTTCCGACTGGCTCAAAACAATTTTCTGGCAATTTTGGCAATTTACTATTTTTAGCATTTTTTTATTTCCGGGGCCATTTGGAGGGCCCAAATGAAGGTTTTTCGAGATAAAGGTTATAAATGATATCCTATAGCACGATTGATCCCCCAAAATGAATCTCCTCAATGATACCTTTCCAACGAGCTATCATACGCCTAAAACAGAGATCGTATGCAAAAGTTAAGACCCCAGGAAGTTAATGTACTAACTTACCCAAACGGGGCCCACATGACTTTTGGCGCTTCATCTCCTAGGGTTAGGTTTTTGGATGTCTATGGTTTTTTTCATTCCTGTTTATTGTAAAAATTCCTTCAGAGTCTCATTGTAATCATCTTCTTGTGAATGCAAGTAGCCGTCACATCTCTTCTCAAAGATAAGCTGCCACCATTCTAGCGAGTCTTTCACTCTATATTTTTACAGTCTCTGTACATTTCTTTGATTAATAGAAATCATGTATTACTGTATATCTGTGTTTATGGTTGCATATCTGATGCATTTCTGTTATATTATTGAATATGTGCGATATCTCTGTGCATTTCTTTATTATATCTCTGCTCTCATTTCGTGCCGAAAATAATCTGGATTAGTGGTATCAGAGCAGGCTATTCTTGATCATTTTTTTTTCAGTGCATGTCCTCAACGAGGTCCGAGTATACCAATTTGGGTCTCAAGCTTGTATCTCTTGAGGACAATCGATCTCACACACCCAAGAAACCCTCAATGGTGGAAGAAAAGAAAAATTACGGAGCAGACGATCCTATAAGTCTATTGCTTGAGCAAGCTCTCACGTGATAGAGGGACGAAATTATGGAGAATTTTTCCCACATCCTTCAATGCCTCTCGATAACTTCAGGTGCATCTTCATCAAGCGACCACTTTGGAGGCACCTCACCTTTTAAGGTACAGGTCAATTTTGATATTCCTATATTTGAAGGTCAGATAGATGCAGATGCCCTAGATAAATGGTTAAATCTGTTAGAAGGATATTTCTCTGTTCACAATATTTCTGAAAGAGAAAAGATCATCTTCGCACTCCTTAAGGCTCTCCCCCATGTCAAACATTGGTGGAAAACGTATTGGGAGAAGAGTTCCACAAAGGAGTCTGGAATATATGGGGTTGAGCCCACTTGGAATTTTTGTGTGGATGTGGTAAAGGAATAGTATTACCCTGTTGGCAACTATGAGGACCAGTACATGAGATGGACCACGCTACGGCAAGAGAGGGGCCAAGTGGTTCTAGAGTTCACCAATACCTTCCATACCTTGCACACCAAGCTGGGTATCAAAGATTCTGAATGACATTTGGATCTGAAATACCGTGAGGCTCTACATAGATACATCTAGACTGAAATGGATTTTCTGGACATCTCATCACTCGGTGCTGCTTATCGATATGCTGTTAAAATCAAGCATAAATTTAAGCACCAGAAAAAACGGGAGTTCAGTTCTGCAAATCCGCAACAACCAAAGTATGACAAAGACGACCCTAACAAATAGTCTCCTGAATACCAGTCCAAGACACAAGAAAAGAAGGGTCACGGGAAGAAAAAGAAGGACACTGGAAAATGGTGCAATTTCTACAAAAGCACCTGGCACAACACCGATGAATGTCGCTAAAAACAGTCATTGGTGGCCAAGATCAAAGACAAGGAGCTGAACCCTGATTCAGAATCTGATTCTGAAAATACTGGTAAAGGAAAGATCATTGACGCAGACTCCCCTGCTATTGTCATGACCGCATCAATTCAACCAGAAGAACCAACAGATCCTGAAGAGGGGGAGCACCTTTTTCATTCACAGATGTGGGTGAAGGGGACCCCGCTGCATTTTATTATTGATAGCAGAAGCCAGAAGAACCTCATCTCAACAGAGGTCGTCAAACAGTTGGGATTGTTGACAACACCACACCCGCAGCCATACAACATCGGGTGGCTTCGCCAAGGACGAGATCTTCATGTCATCCAACAGTTTCAATTGTCATACGACATCCAACCCTTCAAGGATGAGGTATTATGTGATGTTACCCCACTGGATGTCTGTGATGTTCTCTTGGGCCAACCATATATGTGGAAGTGCCATGATGCTTATGAGTCCTGACCCCGCAGTGTCATTGTTTCTATGGGGGGTCATCTCTACAGAATACCAGAGGTAGTTCCGACTAATGTTCCACCTAAAAAGTGTTGCAAGGTAGTATCTCATACTGCAAAATTCAAGTTCTTCACAATCTATTCAAAAGGCGTAAAGAAGGACACTACAGCCTCGCCCCAAGCACCTTCTATCCAACAGAAGCAGGTGGAAAAGGTTGCAACAAAGCACAAAGATTCCTTCTACACACCGTCCTCTCATGTAGCCCTACTTGTTGAACAGCCTCAGCCTCAACAGGTTCATGACAAACTTCCACAAACTGAGCAACGCGATGTCTCCAGCAAGACAAGAAACTCACCAAGATGCAGATTTAGAAAACACTTTTCCCTCTCCCCCGGGAACTCAACGCAATGGATACCATTTCTAACTAAGGAGGGAGGATTGATCCAGGTGGATATTGATGGCCACCCACCTTTTTCGACTGGCTCAAAACAGTTTTCTGGCAATTTTGGCAATTTACTATTTTTAGCAGTTTTAACTTCCGGTGCCATTTGGAGGGACCAAATGAAGTTTTTTTGAGATCGAGGATCTCAATGATATCCTACAGCATGATTAAGCCCCCAAAATGAATCACCTCGATGATACCTTTCCAACGAGCTATCATACCCCTAAAACAAAGATCGTATGCAAAAGTTACGACCCCGAGAAGTTAATGTACTAACTTACCCAAATGGGGCCCACATGAATTTTGGTGCTTCATCTCCTAGGGTTAGGTTTTTGTATGCCTAGGGTTTTTGGCATTCTTTTTTATTGTAAAAATGCCTTCAGATTCTCATTGTAATCATCTTCTTGCAAATGCGAGTAGCCGTCACATCTCTTCTCAGAGATAAGCTGCCACCATTCTAGCGAGTCTTTCACTCTGTATTTTTACAGTCTCTGTACATTTCTTTGATTAATAGAAATCGTGTATTACTATATATCTGTGTTTATGGTTGCATCTCTGATACATTTATGTTATATTATTGAATATCTACGATATTTCTGTGCATTTATTTATTATATCTCTGCTCTCATTTCGTGCCGAAAATAATCCGGATCATCCAAGCATTTCTTTAATTTCATTATCCGCAAGAGCCCAATCCTAGTTCTCTTTTAAGGGAAAATGCAATTTACTTTTATGAACTTTACATATATTATTCTTTTTAACAAAAACATCTATTATTTTTTGAGGTTCCCAGAGAACTATTCGGGACATTACATTAATTATTTCTCATACTTTTAAGTTTAAGCATGAGATTTCAAATGTGTCTATCAAAATAGTTTTTGGATCTTAATGAAATGATCATTTAAAGTTCTATTCCACATGCAGTCCTTATATTCTTTCCTTTTTCTAAATAAGATGTCTTACTTTGATGAATACTATGATAGAAATGTTGTTTTATGAGATCATTTACTATCTTGGTTCATAATCTTGTATTATAATGCACATATTTACTTTCTTTAAGAATCTTGGTCCTCTCATGTACTCTTTTCATGTGAATATTTGTTTCACGAATAAGCATGGTCCTCTCTTAGGAATATTTATATTTTTTTATATTATTTAAATATAGAGTAGTACCACCTCTTTAAAAACCTAGGGGGATTTATCCTCGTGATGTTATATTAAAGACTGTGAAGCAGTCTTGTAGATCATGGAACTTAGGAGTCAATGTCATGGATTTATGCATAGTAAAAAATGCATATTAATCGTTTTCCAGGTAGGACATATGTTGCAACTTCTGTCCAGTAGAAATAATGGGTTATAGGTAACCGATAATAATATATCGGTGACCACACTAACTCCACACATACTCCTAGATTTAATTAGCAACGAGTTGAGACTCGAGATTCAGTGGGTGGAAATAAAGAATATTTTTCTTGCATGTTGAATCCTAATCGTATCTCATCTCATATCATGCTTCTCTTCTAACTCCACCATCTTGTCCATTCTCAATTTGACAATCCACGCAAAATGACTATTGATATATTCTAGTAAGTTACTATTGAGATCTTTATCAACAATATATCATCTATTATTTCATTCAATATATCATGAGCATATAACCATAAGTAGTACCATTCAACAACATCACATCAAATACAAAATACACTAGAATTTATGTGGAAACACAAATGGGAGAAAACCACAGAATGATTTCTTATATATATCAAGATTACATTCATAGGAAGCACCAACTTCCAAATTCTCTAGAACCAATTGGAAGGAGGCTCCAACCCCCTATTTACAGGCTCCAACCTGAAGGAAGATACAACTCCCTGATTTACCAGCTATAAATGGAAGGAGGCTCCAACCTGAAGGAAAATCCAACTCCCTATGTTCTCTGGCTCCAACTAGAAGGAGGGCATGAGCCCTTGAATTATAGGCTCCAACATGAAGGAAGCTCCAACTCCCTACATTCTCTGGCTCCAACCGGAAGGAGGATACAACCCCCTTTCCTTTCCCCATCCTGCCACCTTGAAATAAAAGTGTAGACTCAAATTGTCACTACCACTGATATTGCCACTACCACTATCACTGATATATCAACTTTTCACTGTAACTATCACATCAACATGTAACTACCACTATCTCTGTCACTGTAATTGATATACAACCATCAACCTGTGTGTCTCAACAATGTACCAAATCATGTACCAAAACCTGTACCATACCATGCATCAACCATGTACCAAAACCTGTACCATACCATACATCCAAGTTGTGCCTCAAAGCATATGCCCAAATCTCCAAAACATGCTTCAAGCACGTATCATAACATCAATACACAACTTATATAAAAACATACCATTGATTCTATAATAGAACTTTTGCATCGGATCAAATACACTCATACCTTCTTCACCTTCAACAACAAAAGAATAACATCTTCATCAACATTTACCTCAGTCTCGTGGGACTAGTTTTTGGATTAGTAAAAAAACCTAACTTTAAACAAGCATAACTCCATACATGTAATGAATAAAGGTACGAAAATTTAACCACATATACTATGATATATTTCTTCCATATTATAAAAATTGGATGAAACTTCTCAGAACACAAGTTATAGCAAAAATGGAAAACCTTCCTAATTTTTGTCCTATTCTAGAGAGTGAACTCGTAGAGCATGACACATGATTAATATTTTCTATATGGTTATAAAACTCACACACAACTTACTACGTACTGTACTCTTTTCAATGAAATTGGTCTTGCATAATTTGGATCCTCTATGAAGAATTTATGAAAGTTTTACCTGGAAAACCTATTTGAGACTAACTTCAGGACTAGTAAAAAACCCTATCTTCCACAGAGTGTATCACCAAATGTACAACGACCAAGAATATGAAATTTTTACTGTAGATACCTTGAAATGTCTTCTCAACATCCTCCAATTTTCACTAATTGAATCATTCTAGAAAAAAATGGTAATATGACCTTTAAACAACACACCTTAGAACACATCATCACAAGACTTCATCCTCCCTTGGAATTTTTCCCTTCTTCACTTCATCTTGCCTCTAAAATTTTCCTCATATATCCTTGGATACCTTAGATAAAAATCACTAGAATTGATATAAAAAATGAACTCCTAAGTGCCTTATTTATACTTTTCAAGTGCCTTCTTTTGGGGCTAACTTGTAATTGTTTTACCTTTTTTCCTAATTTTAGGGTCAACTCATTATTTCTTGTTACAAATGTTTTACCCTTTAATTAATGAATTTTTTACCCTGTTGCTAATTTTAGGGTCAACTCATTATTTCTTGTTATAATTGTTTTACCCTTTAATTAATGACTTGTAATTGTTTGGGGCTTCCAAATTCTAGAGGGGGTATATTTTCAAATGTGAGGAACCATGTGGTGTACCACCTACTGTTGGAAATGAAATCATGAGGAATATCCATTTATTAGGGTTTTGTATATACTTGAATTTTTCTTCAACCTCATTTTCCTCAATCAACTTCGAGCTCCATAAACACACCTTCGGGGCTTCGTGTATACTTCATCAAATACACCCTTCACATATGTTGACATCAACCACTTCTATTGACATTAATGACAACTAAATTACCATCAATATTGACCACAACTTTGGGGCATATCGACTTCTCCAAAGGTTGACATCAATGAAAACCAACTGTCCAACAGTCCAAACATAAATTATACAGGGAAGACCATTGAGCACGTGTATATCATCATATCCCTTCCATATCCAACAACAACATGGCCTTACACATGGCTAGTTGTATTGGAATTCATTTTTATAGTAGAGTATGCCTCCTAACTTGACTTGGTTATGATCTCATAACCAACATGACATACTATGTAATTCAATTTCCTATAATTTCTTTCAAGTATTAACAACATTTGTATACTCAATGCTCTCTGCCTGTACTACATCAATTCAAATATTGAAATTTAGAGAGGGAATTATTACCTTAATCCCCTTAATAATTTATGCATCATAAGAAACCAAATTCATACTTGCATGGTTGTTATCAAATTACTTGATGCTAACCAATCCACTGATATTTTGTAGAAGCTTGCAAGCTCCCTTCACTAACCTTTTGATGAACATTCTTACCATCCTCATTTTTTTTCATACAGATGGTTTTCATATGAAGTGACACCACCATCAACATCTTCAACCATTTTATAATATTTTTACCTGTATACATAATCCATCATTAGTCATGTTCAATTAGMATAATTTCATTATTTCATATATAACAATAGACTACTCGTAGTCTACAAGCATGTCATGTGCATGTCCATGCATTACCACATGCACTAATGCACATCAATATGCACCAAACATTCAATCTCATCATTCCTACTAATGCATATTCATTTTAACTTCATTGTATACATCATGCATCACTTCCATCATGTACTCCAATGCATATATTTTTCTTCTTGTTTTGTTCCGTGTAGCTGTTCTTGAATCCAACTATATCCATGTAGCCTTGTAAACTATCATTATGCTCATTTGTGCACCATTGTTTCTTGATCTGAACATTTTCCAGCCAATCCCCTCTTGGACATCTTGAAACTTCAACCAATATTCCCTATTGAAAAATGCTTCCACCTAGGAAATTATGTTCCAACCTTACCTTTCCATAACTTTCTAGTACCTTGTAATGAGATAGTTCATATCATTCCATCACCTTGATACTGCATTATTTTCCAACCAACTTAACAATTAACATTATGATATCCATTGTCATTATCTCTAGTTGTCCATTGGATTTTGTTCAGTTTTAAAATACTTTTCTTCACTTAATTGAGGAATTCCCTGTGAATCCCCGTCATTTCCACTCATTACCAAAATTATTCTTATGGAATTCTATTATTCTATATTAGCACCTTCAAGTGAATAAACCTTCAGTAATCTATCCTCTAATTCTTTGCACCTGTACATTGCTTCCACTATGCACTCTGATAACATAAGTGGATTTATTGATTTGAATACTTCAGCCATAGTTGCCAATTCATAACTAGACGCCCTTATAATTCCTCATAGACTAGTCTCTAGAGATGATTCACCCATCCCTATGAGTCACTCATTATGTCATGAGATATTTGTTTTGTTTTGCAACAAGATTTGCAGTCATCACTACATTTCCACCTTTAGGGATATGGAGGCTTACCTTGCCTTCCTATTCTCATTGATGACACTCTTGACCTATTGGATTCATGTTTCTGAAAGAATTCTTGTTGATGTTCCTTTGCAAGTCATTCATACTTTATAGCAACTAAATATTAACTTGGATTTTCCCTTCCTGACTCCCTTATCAACTTTCCATTACCTCCTCTATAGTTCTGCACTTCCCTCTACAATTTCTTTATTTTCTCACCTAACTCTACAATATTGTCCCTGCTTCCATGTCCATTGGAACCTGGAATTATAAATACTTTAGTACTCAAATGGACTATGTTGTTTATAACCTAAGTCATCAACAATATCAAGTTCTTTCCCTCCCCCCTATTGTAACTTGTCTTTATTCAAGAGTAGACAACCTACATCATCAATACTTTTTGTTGATAAATCTTCCAACAACTCTACAAAAATGCCCAATTTCATATTGTCATTTTTATAAAGATTAATATCCTTGGATAGTATAGGAACTTTTTGAATAACTATGTGTCAACATTCTATTACATCCAAGCCATATTTTGCAACTGGAAAACCAATGCCTAAAACATCCAAGGATTTTGTGGAGCTAGAAAATTACATATAATTAACATGATGTATGAAAGATGAAAAATCCAATGTACTTAATCATCCCATCAATAGGTTCTTGACATAACATTCTCTACTTGAGTGTTCCCTTGGTCATCAACAATACCCTGTTATTTAAAACTCAACTCCTATTTATTTTCCAAGTTGACACACTCTAAATGCACCTCTATACCTCTACATAGGCACCATCATTAGTATATGCGCTCTTTGTTACCTGATAGTGACATATTTCCTTTACCTATATAGAAATGTTTTCCCAAAATTGACATTGTTTGGAAACTTTCACATTGAGAAATTGCATGGTTCACAAAGTTTATTTTCCCTTTTTCATGTAGATTTACTAAACAACTAGATGCTTCCTTAGAGAACTAAATCCTTCTATCATGTTTTCCTCTAGATTTCCTTTCCAATGGCTATACTCATGCCTTATTTTGATTTCAGATATGAAAGTTATGGCTCTCTAAAATCAATTGTTTCATTCTTTTTGTGCTTGCTTCACTGGTATAAAAAATCCCAAGGGCTAACTTCTACGTCTTGTAGAAGAAAATATGGAATTTTTTTTTTTTATTATATCCGATGATGATACTATTCATGATTCTGAATGCACATAAACTATCATATTCAATATTTTATTCTCCTTCCAACTTCTACATCAATTTGTATTTGGAAACTTTGTCCTTTTTCATTTTTTTTAGTGAAAAACCGTTATCTCCTAAATGGAGCAAAACTGACAAAAAATCCCTAAATACAAAGTTGTCTAGATTGATGAGCATATGAACTTTTGAATAAATAAAGTTTTCTAGATTGGTGATACAGAGTCCCTTTTCCTCCTCCGAAGATTTTATATATCCCCAAAATGCACCCGAGAATAATGGATTTTTCCCTGTTTGGGTGTATCCACACCAAACCATTTTGAATTTTTCCAGGAGTCCAAATGGGTATCTTCATGCCTAATTTTTGAGATATTTATAAATATTTCATAATTATCTGATCCCCAATTATTGATTACGACCAGATCTTCAAAATTCACTAATTTATGTTTTTCATAAAACAAAAGAAAAATTATCTAGCCATCCTCACTAACATTCTTGTATCCCTCTTGATTGCAGAAACACCCCGTAAATTTCATCCAAATCTGAGTTAACTTCTCTTGTATAGGGACATTCCTCCCAATAGGCCACCCTCGAGCTGAGGCTATGAGTCGAAAAGGAGGTTCAACCCTCTTAGCTATCCACTCTTCAATTTTAGCAACCCAAAGCCCAAGTTCTACTCCAACAAAAATTCCAATCCACCAACGCTCTTCCCTTAAACCTACACAACCCAAGGAATGGAATCCCCCTTCCCTACCACACAGTCCCTCGGGCCTTCCCACTTTTCTCTAGGGATTCAACACACTCGGATGGCTAGGAATATCACAGTTGGGGACTCCAAGAACTCTCATTTTCTCTAGGAGTGATCATAATATCCTTCTCGAGACTCTTGATCCATTTCCTCAACAAGAAATTAAATTATAGTCTTACATCCTAATTCTTGGCACAAACATCATCCCTTTCATGGGTATTTTAACATACACCATGGATGGTTCTCTTTCCTAGCACTTAGCTCTACTCTTCCTTCCCAAAACCAACATGTAAAATTGACCAAAAAAGGAACTCAAATTTCCTTTTCTTATCATGCAAGATTGACTCTCACATTTCCCAAAAATTGGTTGTACTCATCCCATGTTGTTATAAATTAGTGAGTTGACCTT
>ML833353.1:40714-54594 GCA_009831015.1 Picea engelmannii
GAGAAATATGGATTCTCTAAGACAAATTGAACAACATAAAAACACTCAAAATTCGTCTCTTTCCTTGCACACCTTGGTCATGTATTTATAGGACCAATGCAAGCTTTTTATTAGCTTGCTCATAGTTGTTGGTTTTGGAGCCTGATTATCTTCCTATTTCATAGGTCTTTGTTTTCAGCTATGTTTATACCCCATGAAGACTGCACACCCCAAAATACTATACACCCCTCCATGCGGGGGGGTTGCAGGGGGGGATTTCTAGTTCCCGGGGCAAGCGGGCCCCTAGAGGGGGTTCGGGGGACAACGTTCCCTGATGGGGGTTCAAGGGGAGAAGCCCCTGAAGGAAAAATTGCCTTGTAAATGTATATTGTAATTTCATAGTAAATATGGACCATTCATTATAAGGTCGCATATCTAATGATAGAAGATATGTTAGGGTTTTTTTCCCTAGAAGGCAACCCTCTTTTATGAGGGAAATTTATTGCATCTATGAATCATTGTGAATATTGTATTCTGAGAGAGGAGACTATGAGAGAAAGAAGAGGAAGTTACATCGATTGTGTTGTAGGTTGTATCCCTTCATTTGCTGGATAATAAAAAGGAAGGACCTGGCAATTTCCCTGGTGTACATAGCCCACACTGGGTGAACCACGTATATCTGTGTCTCTAATGTATTGTGTATTTTCTATGTTTTATTTCCACATTTTTTTTATTTTGTTGCTCCACGATCCTGGTTTTATAACAATAGTGTGATTCGGAGGAATTTTAGGGTGCTTCCCATTCTTTTACTATCCCAAAGGAAAGATTTCAGGTCGATCTTGTGGTCTTTTCATGGTACACTTCGACCTGGAAGTGGTAGAGGCACGACCAAATGCATTAATGTGTCATTTTTGCTTCTATGCAGGTTCTTGTGGAGGCAGTGTTGAACACTCAACACACCCTAAAATGTCTATGTCCATTTCTAATTTTTGGGTACCACTTGATCCTTTGCACTGTATGTTTTCACTTTAGTATGAAACTGATGCCTGCGCTTATCTTTTATGTTTCATGTTTGAATTGCTTAAAGTCTTCTTGAACATACAAAAAAGAATCATCATAAATTTAAATGGGACTTAACAACTACTTAAGGAATCGACAATCTAAATATTTCCCTAGCACGCTTAGGAAGTTCAGCATCGGTAAAGGTTAAAGGTGACAAAAATCGCTTTAGAAGTTCAAAATAGTCGAGCACCGATCTTCATCGACGTCGGTGGACGAAAGTCTCTCTTTTCTGCCAATGAGATCTGATAGGAATATCATCAAAGACCAATCCGTTCATCTTCGACAGGAAAACGAAAAGAGTAAGCACCAAATCCTGAAACTTTTACGGCGATGGAAGGTTATGAAGATGATAACCCGCCAAGAAGCTGCACACTTGAACTTTCCTCGATCACCGTCCCTGATGTCATCGGCATCAGAAGTTTTCGTCAGGAAGATACCAGCCAAACTCTGATGTTTCCTTACATTGAGCTCCTAAAGTGGCTCATTGACCACACCAATGCACATTTTTTTTTTATTAATGACGATAACGGTGGATGCATCAACGTTTTCTTGCCATCAAAGGTTCAAAGTTACTACAAGCTCAGGGATCCGGAAGAAAAGTTGAGCACTCATTTTGTTGTGAGTTTCTATGCAGCACATGATACCAGCAAAATCATGGCATCATGGTGGAGGGAAGATAAAAAATTCATGAACTGAACTGCCGACTGGTATTTGACGACCAATCTAAGGGAACCATACATATATCTCATGGCTCTTCTCTACAGTTTGCATGGGGAGAAAGATTTCTCCTGATTTTTAGAGGATTGGATGCCTATATATTTTACGGTGGCCATTTCAAGAATGAGCTTCAATTTGGGTGCGATCATCTCCAAATAGCTGAGCACTTGCATAAGACAAGCCTAGATGCCGAAAGAGGGAGAAACCACTTCCTTCTACATGGCCTCGTATCTGCTGGACATCATATATGCCAGGAACGTTTTCTCTGGAATGAACCTAAACTAGCACTCCTCGGAGCTCCCGGTCCATGTATACTTCAACATCTTATGGGAAAACAGGTACAAAATATCCTATTCTCTTATCTGTGACCAGTTTATTGCATGCATTTATTTTTTGTTGTTCAGGAAAGAGTGGCCTAGGCTCTCAGATGAAGAAAAAACGGTTATATGAAAAGTGGGTCACTAGTATCTAGATGAGCGCGAGACCTACATCAGGGTTTTCTGTGCCACATGGGCACCCCATTTGTTACCCATATATGTTCCCGATCGACTAGTGTTAGGAGAAATTTGATATCAAACCATTCTGCAAGGATACAATGCCACTTTAGTAAAGGACAAGAAGCGAGCCTTCATACCGTATGGGTTTCATATTGGCTTCTACATGGTCAAAGACACTGTGCATACTAAGAAAGAAGGGATAAGTCAATTAGAATTTCCAGTTTCAAAATGGCTGATTTTGCAAACATGATCCCAAGGGGCTGGTCCTACAACATGCATCACAGGTATCATCTTGTTTGCCTTATTCCCATGACCAGTTAGAAGATGAAATTTTCACCGAAAACGCTCAAGACTGGAATGAGGTGGTGGGAAGGAGGGATGATCCTTGAACAACCAGGTTCAAAGCTATGAGTTGGGAAGAGAAAGCGACGTCTTTGGAGCAGACAACTCAATAAATTCTCAGGACTCGGGAAGGAATGGTAGCATCTGAATCGAGTGAAGCAATAAGCAATCCCCAAAAAGGCATCGAAGCGGCAAGATTTTATCAAGGATCCCCAGTACAAATCATGGATTTCCCTGAAATTCAAGTTGCACAGGGGATGGGTGAACCTTTGTACCAACAAAGCCAGCTGCTAATGAAGCGAGTGCAAGATGATATGTACCTTATCATAACACTTTTTCTTCCAACTGGTATCCGAGAAGGTGGACCGAGGGAGCCAAGAGGCCCTGGTTCCATAAATCCCAGTAACACCAACGGGTTAGGCAATCTTGAATCCACAACATCGCCGGTCAATTCCCCGGTGGGCGGGAAAAATCAACTAGAGACAGGCCGAGTGTCAATAGAAACACAAGCGCCTAATCCCCTGAGGAAACTTATACATATATAGTGATGACGAGATCCCAGAGCCATCTCACGACACCCCTGTGTGTGTCCAAGAGGAAGAAGGTCCCGAGAAAACTTCTTCCCCTGAGCCCAAAGTTCGAGACAAGGAGGTCTCACAAAAGGAAACAGAATCCGAAAATAGCCTTGACACAAAAGAACCCAATGAATCGGAAACTGAAGCGGATCCGAATGACAAGCCCGAACCAGAGGAGACAAAGAAAGAATCCCCGCAAAAGGAAATCAACGGTTCTGTGGCTGAGGAGCAAGTAAGTAACGTGTCTGTACCTGACACCTCTATTCTGCCCAATAATCAAATCCCCGATGAGTGACAAGTAGAGGTCAGACCCACAAGGCATAGCGAGGAAGTTCAAGAGCCCAATCTTGAACAAATATACACCATCGGTAGCCTGGGAAACAAGCTCACATGGGGCGATCAACAGATACCAGAGCCATTAGACGAAGTAGTATATATCTATGTGATATCCTACGATCAAAAGAGAAAGGCCATTGTTCAAAGGACTGCAAAGAAAAGAGGTATCACATTGGATCACTCCATCGTGGTTACTACAGAGGAAAACATGATCAACACAGCAAACACACGGATGTCTGAAATGATCGGCGTAGGAAAGGCCCTCTCGGATGCCACATTGGATAGAGCCAGAAGAGATGAAAAGGAACTAGCCACCACCCTAAAGGAGCTCGAACACTTGCGCCATCTGTCCGAATGCTATAAAGGAGCCACGTAGACCGCTATGTATCTGAAAAGTGAGTTCGAAGGAGTCTACAACGAGTTCAAGAAGGAAAGACACTTGTTAACCATGAACGTAGCTGAGTTCCAGGAGGACACTCTCATGGCACTCATGACATGCAAGGAGATGGAATGATGGTATGAAAGGGTGCAACAAGAGGAAGAAAGACTCAAGTACATTGAGGCAGTCCAACAGGGCTGAGATAAGGAAGAACATGACATTCAGATGGTGGGAAAAAGTAGTCTTTATCACATGAAGAGATCAGCCAAATATTGGCCTAAGATGTCTCGGGACCCATATTGAGAAATACAAGAGAAATGTACCATATGCAAGAAGCACTAGGACAAAATTAATAAAGTAATGAAGGATGTCGAGCTCCCTGAGTTCGGCACCCCTGATAAATTTACCGACCTGAGCGACGTGGTCAAGTTGTATGCCGAAAAAGACTAGATATGGACCGAAGAGTTTGAAAAGATAACCGACGTGAGGCCAGGGCAAGTGCAACAATTCGCAGAACATCCATTCATATCCTGAACCATGCGACAATAGTTGAACTCCAGTTTAGTAAAGTACCGAGCACATGCAGTGGACATCAGGGGAATATATGCAGCTCCAATGGAACAACACAGATTTTCATGGGCCCAAACTTGTGAAGAATTGTTTATCAACTGGTCTGAATATGAGAGAAGACACCCTTTCTGAGAAATATCTTGGGTCAACTGTTAAAGAAACTGTTAGAAGATAACGCCACATGGCGATTTTTGTTTTGTTTAAACTGCACTTAGCCGTTAATTTCAGTTAAAACTTTATATTATAAATAAGGACATCGACCAATTAGTCAAGGGTCAATGGTTGTTGTAAGAACTCTTTCTTTTTGGTTGTTAAGAATTATTTTGAGACTGCTATGAATTGAGAAGTCTTTCTGGACCAAAGACAAGCTATTTTCATCAAATGCATGTGATTAGACTTGGAGAAGAACTACTTCCTATCATGTTTCATGAATGATGTAGTAATGAGTAAGAGAAATTAATTATGTTGTCAAGTTATCTGGTGTAATGTTTTGATGTTCGTTGCTTTAAAGATGAAGATAAATCATTGTGTTATTAAGTGATGAATGGTTATGGTAGATGAATTATTTTGCTTTCCATTATCTTATTACATATGTGCTTTCTTTTTTATAATTAGTTTCTCAGACAGTAATTGGATTCTCACATGGTTAATGTATTAGTACTAGGCCTATGGTATAGAGTCATTGTCTACATGTTGAGCAGTGGGTTATCCCAAGCTCAGCCTCTTCCCCAATAGTTAAAACTTAATCCAATTAATTGTCAAGTTGGTTCATATTGGCTTGCATATCTCATACCAACCCCACCCAAGAGAAAATACAGAAGAGAACAATCCTAACTGAAGGAAGAGACTTCACAAGAAAACACAAATCCCATCGATAAATTGGCCAGATTGCAAGATCTGGAGAACCATTCCATCTTCAAACACTGTGGAGTCTAATTGGGCCTCAGTGGTGGGTTTGGTTCCTACTGTTGAGTTAAGGGATTTAATACCCATCAATAGAAATGGCGCTAGAAGAAGGGCATGAGAATGAATGGCTGAATATATATTTTATCTATCATTTCAAGCAGCCTACAGCTTCATAACAACCCACATGCATGGTTAGTCCTTCACAAGACAACCCACACATGTTGAGTATTCCCAAAACGGATAACTCACCCCAGCCCGAGGAAGAACAATTATTTCCCGAAATACCTTATGCTCTTCCTCACGAGGAATTAAATCAGTTTAGAAGACTTACAAGATCCTACACCCGATAGATCAGTACGTTGCCCTTAACCTCGATACTTCCTCGAAGAAAACAAATAATAATACCAGTGGTCAATACTCCCGATGAAGTTTTCATACACATGGTAGAATACTTGATAGACTTTGCAATCACCGAAATCGAACACCCTCTGAATCTTATCCCCGAAACGCCTGCCGATGACGTCTCTAAGCCTGAAGACTTTTCGAAAGAAGAGGAGTTCAACTTAGATTTCGAAGATATGGAAGGTGATAATGACCATGAGGAGGAAAGAGAAATCCCACTTCATAAAAACCATCCTTGGTTTGTCGGAGACGCCATGGCCTTCCCTGCATGAGTACATAATATTCCCCGGCACCCAGAGAAGCTGCTTCCCAAGTATGACCCCGAAACTTTAGGTTTACCTGAAGATCATATCAAGGAGTTCATACTCATGATCAGACTTATGAACATTCAACATGAAGACTTATTCTGTAGACTTTTCCCCTACACGTTTGAAAATTCATCTTCCACGTGGTATTTTAATTTTCCAGTAGGATCTATAACTAGCTGGACTAAGTTCCAGAAATATTTTCTAGATTAATTTGCAGAAGAAAATACTATGGGAGCTATGATGGCTGATTTGTTCAAATCCACCATGAGTCCGAAAGAGAGGGTCAAAGATTCACGACCATCTTAAACAAATTTCATCCCACGACAAAACCAACTCAAGAGCTAAAAATTGAGGTTTATGCCAACGCGCTCCCGGATTCTATTTCTATGTTTGTAAAAAGAGCCACTGAGAAAACCCTGGTGGGAAATTTTGAAGAGGCCAAGAAAATAGAATTCTAGATGAAAGGATGTAAAGAAGGCCAGGCCTCTCTAGTGAAAAAAGAAACCCATCCCCCTCTGAGGAGATGACTCCTTTTGACTAGATTGCTGGGGAAACCGACTGAACAAACTCCCGACAAGGGTAATGGAGATATAGGAGACCTACAATGCATGGTTAAGAAATTATCAAACAAGATCATAGACATGAAGAGAAGCACAGGAGAGGGAAACGAAGGCCAAAGGCCCTATAATCCTTTCTTTAAAAGAAACCCGCCTTTCAAAGCAATTGAACCTCCCCCAACCAACTTAATATTGATCTAGGGAATGACGCGTCTGATTCTTCATGTACTTATCATCATGAAAACCACTCTGAAAGAGACTGCCCTAAATGGGTACATGCCATGAATTTGATGGCCAATCGGTTTCTAGACGAAGTCTCCCTAACCGAACAACCTAACAGTTTGGTTATGAATATTTTTCACCAGAAAGAGATTTACCCACCATGAGATACAACCATGCTGATAAGGGATCCCGATTTGATCATGCCTTTCAGCGGTCTGTTTGAGTCTTGGGGACAAACCGCGGAAGTTTCAGTGATACAAATGCATAGTAAAGGTCTGCTTATCTCAAAATATGTCGACGCCACCCAGGCCTCGAGAAGTAAGTTAACCCTCGATCGCTCGAAAACATATTTCGATCCCGGTAAAAAACCTATAAGCATTCATACCCAGGAATCACCCAAACTAGATTACAACGTGGTCGAATATTTGAAGAAGCTAAAGGCTAATATTTCAGTTATGGACATATGCAGGATCCCTCAGTAGAAGGACTTTCTGTTACATTCTTTGAACTCTGTGGAAAACCCGATGGCGAGTAATGGTCCAGAAATAAATCTGTCTCCCACAGATCCAGCAGGCAAACCAACCATGAACACCTGTTCGGGAGATAGAAAGGAAAAAACGTGTGTCCCACTATTCCTCTTAACATTTGAAGTCTTCAATAGAAACCTTCACAAATGTTTGGAAGATTCAGGAGCATATTCCAATGTCATGCCCTTGTCTATTTGCAAAAAATTAAATGTCGTTCCTCTCAAGAGTGACAAACATGTCATACAACTAGACAAAAATTAGGTCAAGGTCATAGGAGAAATCAAGGATGTGATGATCAGAATGTCGACACACCCCACGTTTGTGCAAGTGATAGAAATTATTGTAGTAGATATCTCAGAGGCATATGGGCTATTACTAAGTCGATATTGGTCTAAAAAGATAAATGGATACTTCAATACAAACTGGGCACACCTCTGGCTACCATTGAAGGGATACAAGAACATGATCATAATCAATAGGGAGAGATATCTTAAACATACGGTCACTAATCTAGAAACCCTGAACAAACCCTCATCCACATATTTCCCCATACTAGGAAATTATTCCTGCGACTCCTACTTCGGGAACTTTTATCCTACCTTGTACGATGTTTCCCTTACCCAAAAATATGAAATAGGTTTTCAAGAGAAATCGCCGATACCGACAGGGGACACCCTCTTCAGTCAAAACCTTGCACTAGAGATTGCGAAACAAAAGATCGAAGAGCAAGAAATTAATAAGGGAAAAGAAAGGAGTGATTGTCATTCACAAATATGGACCCTCTATTTTGATGGATCTAAATCGAAAAAAGGGTCAGGAGCAGGGTGCATCCTCATCGATCATAAAGGTAAACGTCATTTCTTGTCCTATAGACTAGAATTCTAATGTACCAACAACACTGTCGAGTATGAAGCTCTAGTACAAGGATTAAATAAAGCCATAGATTTGGATGTCAAAGAATTGAAATTTTTTGGAGACTCTGAAATTATTCTTAGAAAAGGAAGAAATACTATACACTGCAATTCTACTCACCTGAAGAACTATTAGCAGGAGGTACCTAGGTTAATATAGCACTTTGAGGCTTTCAATATCACTACGATCCCTAGAGAAAAAAATATTCTTGCTGACTCCTTGGACACAACCGCTTCCCGGGTATCACCTTTAGAATATTATGAAGCCTCTCGATTCACTGTGGAGTTGCTCTACAAACCATCGGTACCTAATAACATTTCCAATTGGAAAGTCTTTGAAGGAGATGAACAGATCATAAACTTCTTAACCAACCAAGACAATTTCAAATATCTCACTATTGATGATGAATAATTCCAAGAGAAATCAACAGAAACCGATCCTCGGATAGGACAACCTATGGATAAATCAAAGGCTCACACAATCCCAAAAGGGATAGCTAATACAGAAAATTTGTTTGATCTGAAAGAGAAATTTAAGGGACCTAAAAACGCGAATACTGGTAGCTCTTGTCCCTTGCATGAAACTATAAATATTGGGACCCCAGAAAACCCAAAGAATTTGAATCTCGGAAAGACTGTATCTAAGGAAGAGAGGAAATCCTACCTCAAATTATTCAGAAAATACCAAGATGTCTTCGCATGGTCCTATAAGGATTTGAAAACGTATGATACCCGCATCATTCAACACACCATCCCATTAAAACCCAGAGTGAAACCTTTCCAACAGAAGCTTTGAAAGTATCACATGTCCCTGGAACCTCTCATGTATCAGGAATTAAAGAAGCGTTTAGATGCCTTGATAATTTTCCAAGTTAGGCATTCCTTTTGGGTAATGAATCTTGTTTTGGTGAGTAAAAAGTCGGGAGAAATCCACCTATGCCTATATTTTAGGAACCTCAACAGAGCTTTTGAAAAAGACAATTACCCAGTCCCGCCGATGGAACAACTCCTGCAGACCACGTCTAGCTCGAAGATCTTCTCTCTACTAGACGGTTTCTCAGGTTACAACCAAGTACTGGTTTCAGAGGAAGGTCGTTTAAAAACCACCTTTCGAACCAAATGGGGAACCTTCGCTTATAAGAACATTCCTTTTGGGTTAATTAATGCAGGAGCGACCTTCCAAAGGGCCATGGACGTAGATTTCTAGGGACTAATCAATAAATGTGTGGTAGTGTATCTAGATGACGTAACAATGTATTCAAGGAATAGAGAAGAGCACATCCAACACTTAACTTAGATTTTTGAGAGGTGTAGGAAATACGGTATATCCTTAAAACCTAAGAAAAATATCTTCGGTGTCGAGGAAGGTAAGTTGTTAGGTCATATTATATCTCTAGTAGGGCGTCACATGGACCCAGAAAGGATTAAGGCCATAGATCAACTTCCATTACCCCATAACAAGAAATCTATGCAGTCCGTTTTTGGGCAAATCAATTTTGTGAGGAAGTTCACTCCCGACTTCATAGAAATCATCAAACCCTTACAAAATATGATTCGCAAGGATGCCAAATTTAAGTGGGATGATGAGAGAAAAGACACTTTCAACAATATCAAAGATGCCATATCCCAGGCCCTGGTATTGCGAAGTCCCGAATTCAATAGAGACTTTTCCCTTTATAATTTCACCTCCGACCAATCGTTAGCTTCAGTTTTGACTCAGAAGGATGATGAAAACAACGAAGCCCCAGTGTCATTTATGAGTACTAATATTCAAGGAACTGAGCTCAATTATCCTTCTATAGACAAACATGCCTACGCGTTTTATAAGGCAGTAAATCATTTCAGGTCTTACATCCTCAAGAATCACACTAAATTAATTGTGCCACACCCTGCAGTCTGATCCTTGTTTACCCAACAAGAAATGGGGGAAAGAAGAGGGAATTGGATGGCAGTAGTCCAGGAATTTGATCTAGATATAAATCCTGCCAAACTAGTAAAAGGACAAGGGTTATGCAAGCTTGCAGCCAAAGCCCAGGATCAAGTAAATGAAGATTTCAGATGGGAGAATGAAATGGAACTATGGTGTGGTGAAGTAGAATACATCTCCCTAGGAAAACACTCCTGGTATGAGGATTTAACTTATTTTCTACATCACGGGGCTTGTCCCAAAAAACTCAACCCTAGGGAAAGGAGAGCCCTGAGATTAAAATCTGCAAAATATCGCCTTGTAAATTCGGTGCTCTTATGAATCAATTATGATGGAGTACTATTAAGATGTATTGAATGTGAAGACACAGACAAAGTGTTGAAAGAACTCCATGATGGCCCCGCCGGGGGACATTTTGCAGGAAACACCACCGCTCATAAGATTCTAAGAGCCGACTATTATTGGCCCACCTTGTTCAAAGACGCTCACACTTACATTAGAAACTATAAGACTTGTCAAATAAGCACTAGAAAGGAGAAAAGAGCAGCAGTCCCACTCCAACTTGTGACTGTCTTTAGGCCTTTTGAGTAGTGGGGGCTTGATATCATAGGAGAAATTACACCTAACTCTTCAAAATTGCACAAGTACATTCTTACTTCCACCGAATATTTCACAAAATGGGCAAAGGCCATTCCAGTGACTCATGTAGACGAGAATATAGTGATCCAATTCATAGAACAACAACTGATTACAAGGTTTGGTGTCCCTTCTGTTATGTTCTTTGATAACGCAACTTACTTTTCTTCCACCCTATTGACGGATTTTTCTCTGGACAAAGGAATCATAATCAAGTACTCTGCAAATTATTATCCACAGGGAAGCAGTGTGGCAGAATCAACTAATAAAAACCTGGTAAGGATATTAAAGAAGATGGTTATAGATAACCAAAGAAATTGGCACAATCTAATACATAATGCTCTATGGGCCGATAGGGTCACACCCAAACAATATATAGGAAATTCCCCATACTTTTTGGTCTACAAGCAAGAATCCATCCTCCCAAATGGGATCTATCTTCTATCTCTTCAACTGGCCCAAGATTCCAACGAAGAACCCTCATTGGCCATGCAACAAAGAATTAACACTCTGCTCATGCTGGAAGAAGAGAGAGAAAAGGTTAAGTTAAAATTCCTAGCTCACCAAAATATAGTGAAAAGATGGTTTGATAAGCATAAGGCTAAAGAAAAGAACTTTGAAGTAGGAGACTTAGTCCTGAAGTGGGACAGAGAAAATGAACCAAAAGGGAAACATTCTAAGTTTCATAATCTATGTGTTGTTGGGAAAAACACCCTACGGACTAGCAAATAGAGTTCAGACTTTGCATACAGATATGATCGAATAGAAATCACTTTCTACCTTCATCCCTAGATTTAAATCCCCTTTTCTTAGTCAATGCATGGAAAGATCAACCTACCTTGTTACCGGCATTTGATGTCGATCCTCCATTGTGCTTGATCACTTGTTCACTATGCTCCTTCCAAAGATGACCTGCATTCAAGACAAGCAACAACTATGCATGCATGCTAATAATATACTAATGGGTTAGAAATCAAACATAAACTAATCAATATCATAAAGAGTTAATGAATTGGGATGGGAAAAGCATTCTCTTTATTACTTAAAATGAGTCAACTTACAAAAGGTTGAGACTGGCCACCGCTCCTTGAACCTGATCCTGGGCTCCTCTTTTCTGTCCTTCAATTTCTTTGCTTTAAATCTCATTTTGCATTAGGAAAGGATAAAGGGTTGGGACAATGAAATACGTAAATGGGTAGAGTTTCTTTGCTATATTTTTCCTCTTTCAAATGGTACCCCTACCCCTTCTTTTATAAGCTAGAAGGAGCTAGGTATTTGGACGAAACCTTGGCCATGCATGGCTGGGAGTTTCAGTTAACTCACCCATAGATTTTTGTTCCATCGGTAACTTTCCTTTTTTTGTGCTTTAGTAGGTACACGCGGGCTATTTTGGGCCAGCCAACGTGTACACGCATGCAGAAATGGGTTAGGGCGCGTGGGCCTTTACACGAGGATTTTCAAAGAGTTGTTCAGCAGTGTTTTTGGAAAAGAAAGGATATGAGATGGCCTGATGCCAGGTAAGCATGTGTGTGTAATTTAGGGTTATAACACATGCCCCCTAATGTGTGAGGTCAAAAGAGCACTTGATGGCCGAAATACATTACCAATCTTTACTGATGTGCCGAACGATTGAGCCCAAGGATCAGGAACCAGGAGGTGTCATCTGTAAAACAACAAATATCTCACCGAGGCGGGCATACCCATGCTCGGGATAACAATAGAACCATGGCTACCAATCAAATACACTGTAGATCCATGTCAAATAACTATAAAGAGTATCTGCGAACAATACACAGTGGAGCTACATCTCAAAATCAGAAAGATATACATATAGAGTATCCATCCTCCAGAAGTTGATCCGGCCTGATGGCTGGTGATAATATCTTCAGAGCTAGAGAAACAACTTCAAAATCTTTAAAAACTCAGGTAGGAGTGTAATATGAGTGTACAACCGCACTACCCAGAGGTCTTCGACGGCTCGTCGGTCATGGACTTGATAATCTTGATGATCAGACTGAAGACTTCAGTGATTTCGAACAAGGACTTGATTGGATGTTCAGGATGGTCGGGTATGCGGACAAGAGACATATTGCAGAGGGGCTAACTCAGGCTTAGTGAAAAAAATTCCCTTGGACAATAGCACGACAAGTGATAAGACTCAGGCAACATATATGTTGATCATAAGTCTATGAAGCAAGAGGCAACACAAACTCTCCATATGTTTGGAAGAATAACCAAACGGTGGAGGACACAACTCTATATAGTGAGAAAGGCTTCCTAAGGTCATACTACATCCCATAGTCTGGTGAACAAATGGACATATGTGCTTTATCCAAAGGCGACTCATTATGCTGCCAATAAAGAAAAATACTTTTCCCATCCTCTTTTTGGGTTATATTTGATTTTTTTGTTCTTTTTGATAATGTAGGACAAAGAATAAAGGAATATTATGTTACAATAGAGGAACGAGTCTTGCAAACATGCAAGCTCAAGGCACAAGGACAAGACTGATGTTCTAGTGAAATGATACTCAGGAAAAATCCTCTAGAGGCCAAAGGTGTTAAGACGTAGAAGCAAATTGTCACAAGGCTGGTGGATAAGGTATGCAAATGCGGTTAATAAAACACACGATGGTAACGTCCTTCAATGTAAGTTTAATGAGCCCAGAGAAGGTAATCTTGGTGATTTTTCATATTTAGAGAGTTTGAAAAACATAAAAGGAAACTCCATTGGGGTACCTTTTTCAAATATATTCTAGTTGGTTCGAAAAAGGGTAAACTAGCACCAATTAGACGTCGATTCAAAACCATTTTAATGAGTGTGACAAGGACAAGATCACTCAGCCATCTTTTCACTTTTAAGGAGTCTGAAAAAAGCTTAACTGTGGACTCCGTCAGGAATATTCTTCTGGACCAATTTAACGAGTGTGAAAGAATAAGGTCACTCGATGATCTTTTCAATTTTAGGGAGTCTGAAAAGAGCTTAACTATGGACTCCGTGGGGGTTTCTTTTTCGTAAGTTTAGTCC